>JBBPSB010000005.1:0-192374 GCA_038093375.1 Xerocomus brunneocitrinus | reverse complement strand
ATCTCCCCAAGACAATCCACCCCCCCGTCCCAACCTCCTCCACGACCATGGCCTCCCCACCCACTACACCTATCCCCTCCCGTCCTACCCAGCCCCCCACCTCCCTTCTCCCCACAAACGCGCTCGCGACTCTCCCCCTCCCTCCCCTTCTCCCGATCCCAGGTTCTCCCAACTCTCGTCTCCAAGCACCCGTCACCACTCATCGGCTAGCCCAATCAATAATTACCCGGCCCTGCGACGGCAACCCTTCGATCTCACTCCGAGTCGCCCCGCACCTGCACCCTTGTTTGTCAACGATTCACGCTCCATCGCGCTCCAACACACTTCTCCATTCCTACACACACTTCATCCTCCACACCCATCTCCTCGCGACAATTCTCCTCTCCACCATTCTCCCCAGCATCTCCAACGACATTCGCCAATTCAGACCCTCTCTTTCGTATCCGCACCCCCAGAATCAGGTATCATGTCCCCCCGATACGGCCATGGTCCAAAGATGGCGGGCGGTATCGAAGTGCTCTCCAACGACGCCTCTCCCTTGCGAGATGCGTCGAGACTTGATTTGTTGAACTACCAAACTCCGGGACGTGACATGTCCGTAGAACGTCTCCTCTCCGACTCGCGCCTCGAACATGCCAGGCACGAACTCCCAAAGTTGTCTCCTCTCTCGGCCCGGGCTTTTCCTGATACAAGTCAATCAGAACTGCTCCCCTATCTGGTAGAGGGTCAGGAGAGTGTTTTGCTCCGAGAGCATCTGCGATCGCGTCCTCGTTTACCTTTGGACGCCACCACGGACAACGGCAAATATACGGGCGTACCTGCCGTACAGGCGGGTCAGCCTCCTTCCCACCCAATCCGCGTTTGGGAAGACCAACCGACTGTTCGTGAGACATCTCGACGCGTCTCACCTTTACGCTCGCTTAGCATCGTAAACCCCGCGGAGGGGTATGGTGAGCAACCAGTCAGGGAAAATTGGAGAGCAGAGCTGCAGCAGGATGTCGCGGAAAATGGTACGCTCTCTCCACCCCTTATTTACACTGTCTTACTGCCATTTCTCCAGTGCCCATCCCTCTATTATCCACTATCAAGGAACCGCAGCCATATCGTGCCCCAGTATCAGAGCGTTCAACGTTTGACTCGCCAGCACACACCGATGGAAACAGCCTTGATCCACCGCCGTTGTCGCCGCAGCCCCGGTCGCCCGTACACCAAGCAAACGTTTTGCAAACGTTGCATCAAGACTCCACCACTCCGTGTGCACCGGCCCTTGAGTCTCACCTCGAGAATCTTGAGCCCAAAGGTTCCGACACACTGGTAGATGCAAGCACCAGTGCCATCCTCGCGTCCTCTGACCCGATCATTCCTGAGCCATCATTAGGTACAGCACACCAGACACCGGGGCCCGTGGATGCGAACGACATTCCCGTGGCCAATCCACCCCTCCAACAGTCACCCCACGTTACCCCACCCGTTCCAGTCAAGGAGCCTGAAATGTCGGTGTCTCTTGCCGTTTCGCAAAGCACAAGTAGGAGCCCCTCGCAACAGCCCCTCTCCGTACCCTCACCCGTTAAAGACGAGCGCAGTGTGTCTCCTCAAGACGTACTCATTTCTGCGCTCGTCCCGCCAGAAATACCTCGTAGATCTCTCGAACCAGAGAATGCCCCTGAACGAGATTTACCAACTGCGGAGCAAATTATGAAGGATGTAGAAGAAGAACTATTGAGCCTCGTCGAAGATCGCCCTGTTCCTGCGTCGTCAAAAATGCGGGCCGAGTCGAAATCACTCCTACCGACTACGGTGGGTCAGGGTACCGCCGTAGGTGCTAGACAGGGGTCAAATGAAGCCCCAGATGGTCCATCACTGGCCCTGTGTTCTCACCCCGTACTCAAAGGACCTCCTCTTATGACAGACGAGGTAAAAGATCGAGAATCTATGCCTCCACCGGCAGCGCGGAGTAAGAAAGCCGAAAAGGACAAGACTGCCGCAGCAACTGGTGCGACGACGGGAAGCAAAAAGAAAAAGGATGGAACATCAAAGGTGGGTACATCACATCTCCGCTTGCGACCGACCAGTCCTCAAGTCTTGCGGTCTCTGAACAGCCTGCCGTTAAACCAAAACAGCCTCCAAAACCACGAACCAAGCCTGCTCCTAAACCTAAAGTCAAACCCAATGTCGTAGATTCCTCTTCGAAAGGTAGCACTCTCAAAGGCACGGTGAACGTTAACGCCCGGTCGCGTTCTACCTCTGTCATCCCAAGCACAGTGGATGATGTTGTGCCAGAACCAGACGTAGACAACAGTGACAAAGAGGACGACAAACTTTATTGTATATGCAAAACTCGATATGATGAAGACCGAATGATGATTGCGTGTGATCGGTAAGTGTTGGTATACACCACAAATATCCACACACCACTAAACAACCACTGTTAGTTGTGATGAATGGTTCCACACACTATGTGTTAACATGCCGGATCTAGAAATAGATCTCGTTGACCAGTTCATATGTCCTCCGTGCATTCAAAGTGAGTATTTGCGGTCTTGTATGCTCCCAGTAATCCGTTAAACTTGGGCGTACAGAACTTCCACACCTGCGGACGACGTGGAAGCGGCGATGTCTTTTTGGACTTCAACACGAAAATCTTTCATCACCCGAAGCCTGCCACAAGCCTTCACGTGGTGCATTCTCGAAATATTGCTCTGATGACTGCGGGATAAAGTACATGCAGGCACACATCGCACAATGGGAGAGATTTGGCGGCGCACGCGATTTGTTGTGGGATAGTGTCAAGAACGCCACGAAACGGGAAGGTGTGGTAGTTTCCGCCAGAATAGACGGGGCGAGTCCTCCTATAGCGATGGATGTTGACAGTAGCATTTCGGCACCAAAGCCCCTAGACTCTGCAGCGAAGCGGAGGGCCGAACGCGAGGTCGTTCGCCTGAATGCACGCCTCGAGGAGCTGGTCAAGGAGCGCGAACTCATGAAACGCGAATTGGATATGGTGATGTGGCGCGAGAAGGTAGTTGAACTTGCTTCTGAAAGAGCAGGAAAAGTGGATGAGTGTGGATGGGATCAAAGACTCTGCTTCGGTGAAGAGGAATGGGCGGACTTTGGTCTGGAGGTGTTAGAAAGCTATGAGGATGCGCGAGTCAAGATGGAGTCGGAGCAGGATGCTATGCCGCTCGAGGCTGTACACGAAGAGTGGTGGTGTACTGGCAAGAAGAAGTGCGAGCGTCATGCAGGGTAAGCCATCGTCTGGTCCTGTGACACAAACCGTTTGACGGGCTTTCAAGTTGGCAGAAACTCCGTGCTGCTGAAGTCTCGTTTGACAAAGAAACAAAAGAAGGAATTCTGCTCAAACTTACGACGCGCGAGCGCGAGATACGCAAAAGCATCGAGGACATACTCTATCCACAAGCGACCGGCACCTTGCAAACCCCATTCAAACCTCTACATCCCGAAGTCCAACTTAATGGGTTAGAGGAACTCCCTGATCCAGAAAGTGGGAATAAACGGTCATCGTAGTTGTGTATTCGTGAGCATCATACCACAGGACAGCGATGTACTAGATTGTAGCCAGGCCAATTTCCTCTTGTATACACACACCAACTCGAGAGACTAATGCTGTAGCCGTGTTCCTGTCAATACCCATCTCCCTCTCCGCCTTCTTTGCAGAACCCCTTCTGTTCATACAAAACCTTGGCCTTGAAATCCTCGCGGCTTTTCTTCTTGGCAATGTCACTCTTATGATATGGATCTAGAAATTGATAATCGACTTGTCGTAATTGAACATCATCCTCTTGATCGAGATCCTGTGTAGACAGAGCAATCAGCAAACCATACGAGAACATGCGTACTGGCACCCGTACAATTTCACCCAATAAAACCACATTTTCCCCCCGAATGAGGAAGAGACCATGCCAATGCTCCGCAAATGCGTTACCATGGTATATTCGTTCGACGGTATCTTCAAGCACAAGATTTGCTATGTCAAGCCGTCATGAGTACCAGTAATCACACCAGAAATCCATCGCCAACGCACCAAATTGATCGTAGGAGCGCAATACACCATGCAACTTTCGACCGTCTCTGAGGACCACCAGCATCTTTCCTAAGCCGGCGTATCACAAATCAGGCAGGATGATAGACATGGCTTAGGGTGTTGGTTGGGGTGAATGACTCGGTAAACGTACTGTCCACGCAATCTACCAGGGATCCCGATGTTGTGAAAGGGATGAGCGAATCCATGAATTTCCGGTGCTGCTCCCAGGCAGCCAATAAGTAGAGAAAAAAAGATAAAGGAACGGCCAGTAATTTTATTGCGGATGTGCGGGATTGTAGGAGGGATTCCACGTGGTGGAGTTCTTGGAGACACACCATGAGGTAATCGTCCAGACGACTTCACGAGCTGATATGGCCGAGTCGTTAAGGCGAGTGATTTGAATTCTCATCATCACTTGGGCATTGCCCGCGTAGGTTCAAATCCTGCTGTCAGCGAATTTTTTCTTAATCGTAATCGACAGGACGAACATGCTGTGCATATAGCATCGGATATGGAGTCACCCGATATCTATATCCTCCATGATAGAGACGATTTATATCGTTAGGCATGGTAAGTTTCCAACCTTCACATTCTTCTGCGAAGAGAGCATCGTCATGTACTATGTGTCCTGCAGGCTTCAGAGCCAACTGGGTGACCTCAAATTGGTCAGTAGAGGTTGTGGTAGTATCACTTGAACCAATATTTTAAAAACATAGGACGAGCCCAACAGGTCTCGCCAGAGATCCCCCTCTAGCAGCACACGGAGAAGTAAGAGTGTCGATTTCCTCGGATCTGTGACGTTAATCCGGCATGTTGCATCACAGGCTCAAGCTATAGAGTTGGCATCATACCTGGAATCGCTCCCAGAGGGTAAACGGCCAACTGCAATCTTCAGTTCCCCGTATTGTAAGCGTCTGATTATTTTTTTCATATCATCTGTTCCAAGCCGACCATACATGTATAGACCGTTGCCTTCAAACTTCCAAACCCGTCGCAGAACGCTTGTCTCTACCGATCTATATTGAACATGGTCCGAGTACTGTCGTCTGCCGTGCTCTGACTCCTGACATACGCGTGCAGGATTATCGGAATGGTATTCCCCTGTTGCCCCGGGAACAGGCCTGTTTCCTCGGCCCAAGAGCGCCATCGAATTGCGGGCGATGCTACCCGAGATCAGTCCATCCTGGAACACAGTGGAAATCGATCCTTGCTGGCGCTCGATCTGGCTCCCCCCTCGCAAGGGAGAGAACCTGGAAGGGATCCACACCCGGATGGCTGACTTTCTCAAACGCTTTATCCGCCAGATCGACACGCGATCGGACATGTGTCATCATAAACACGTCTTGCTTTTCTCCCATGCAGCACCGATCATCGCCATGTGCCGATACCTTGTTGCACAACCGGCGTTGCCGCTTAGGGTCGGGTGCTGCACGCTTTCTCAGTTTTCTCGCAAGCGTGATCCTGCGGGTGGGCATGGGGATGTTCGATGGGACGCGGTGTCACTGGTTTCCTCTGCCCATTTGACCAATCAGGGGTCCCTGAGGGACTGGGGGCTCGAAGACATTGTGACCGATGCTATCACTGGCGAGGTGTGTCTTCATTTAAAAAATTGGAGTGAGTTTTGACGACAACTGCGGTTAGGTTGTCCACGATGTCGGGGTGCCAGGCACAGAAGGGGAGGTGGATGGTATATTTGGGCCACAAATCTACGCCAGCGTATTATGATGTAGATTTTGAGATAACGGTTTGTCCTGTCAAAGTGAACATCACGGAGAATATTGTCTTCTGGCGCGGAAAATATCGTTTATATTCTAGTTGCGTCACCTTTACATTTGAGAAAATCTCTACGCAAGGGAGATGTATGCGCTTGCGTAGCTTACACTAGAGTTCGAAACACTCGTACACTTGCTGCTCTGTTCGTATCGTACGAACTGCAGCTTCGCTTTCCGCCCCTCCTTCTCGATTTCTGATAGTATGCCGAGAAGCACACCGATCGGTTTCCTCCCACAAATGGTGTTGCCCGTCCTGTCTAAATACTCCAAGAACTTCACGTGGGAGTCTGCAGCAGGAGAGTCTGCTTCAGGTGACGGAGATACGGATAAGATGTCCAAAGCTTCGTGATCTAGATCACGTATTGACGCATGAATCGGTCTCTGGGACAAATTCTGGTGACTGCCGTGGCCCTTGAGGTAAATGCCGGGTACATCGCTAGGAAGTGGCTCTGGATAGTAGAAGGTGTACCCGTATGATCTGCCCCTACAGATAATTGATTAGGAGAGTCGCTACAATCAGAGCAACTCACCAATGACAGAAATCGCTTGAAATCACGAAGAAGTTTTCGGGATCAGCGAAATAAGGCGCGAGAATACTTCCATAGGCTTTCTGTTGAGACTGGTTGATAGAGCCGACAAGGATTGGCACCACTGTGATGTCGGAGCTAGAACGATAACCCGTTAGTGGGATAAAGGAGCTGGGTGGAAAACTGACTCTTTGAATGTATGATACACATATGGCAGATGCATCTCGATGCTATGTTCATCCGTGTCCGTATCAATGGACATGGTTCCAAACTTGCCCGTGTCCTTCAGGTCTCCTATAGCTAGGGAAGCGGTGATGATCTGCTCTATCCACAAAATTTCCTTCAAGTGACTTACTATCCTTGTCGAGACGTAGCTTTCCCAACGGCGTGTCATAATAATCGCAGCCAGAAATGTCACAACGAGTGAGATGGACATGATGTGCAGGCCCAAGAATGAAGACCCGCTTTCTTGAGTGATGGATGAGATAAACGTCACTCAAGTTCGACGGGACTCACATTCCTCTCGTATCGATGGACCTATACGCCCAAGCAGCAGCACGTCCCGACCACATGTAACCAGCGTGTCTAGAGATCGCATAGTCAGATACCAAGTGCTTGGCAAAGATAGTGCTGCAAACTGACGGAGCAATGATCGCCTTGCAACCCACGATAGGTGGTACGAAATCACCCGTTGATTGTACGGCTGCTAGCCATCCATGCAACTGCTCGCCTAGCACCTGGGCTGTGATGGATCATTCGTGGCGTGAAGAGTGTGCGAGTGTTGTACGAGATCTACCATCGCTCTCGTACCAGGATCCGGCATGCTCCGCAGGTCTGCACACGGGCAGGGTCGATTAGATGGGTTGTTGGGCTGAAAGGGATACTTGCCTTGAGTTACTCATGTCCTCCTGCGATGATGATGGATGTACACGTCTGCGGAAGAAGTGTAGGAGAGTAGACTGCATTAGGAAGGTTGTTCTTAAACTTTGGAACGTGCACAGCTCGGAACAGAGAATCACAATGCATGTTGCTTTTGGGCACTGGGAACATGTTCGCACTTGGCAATCTCCAGTGTATGGAATGTATACAATGTAACAAAATAAGACATGACAACAACCTACTCCTCTGACCGCAGCCGTGCAGCAGAGTTCGTCACCTTGACGCCAAGCACCTTGGCCCTTATGTGGAAGGGCGTCAGCAAGCAATCGATAGTTTTCGAAGACATAACGTACCGCTCGAGGATAAGAGTGCGGTTTCGACTGCTAACATTGTGTGCGATCTCCGCAGCGTAACTTTTGTTGTGCATAAGGAGGATATCCACCTCCTTGACATTGTTGACAAGGAACTTTTTGAGGCCACTAGGAAGTAGGTGACGGGTCTATAGGAAGATGCAGCCCAACCTCGATTTTGAAGAAGACACTGTTACCTTTTTGTTGCTCCCATAACCGATCTTAGGCATTGGAAGCTGCCCCTTGAAACGGCGCCTCACTCTGTTGTCAATACCCTTTGGTTTTCGCCATGCCTCTTTGACACTGTGGTAACGGTCGGACTGATGACGTCTGTATGTAGGGATAAGAGACTGGAAGAAAGTGATGAGGAGTCCACGGACTTGAATGACTTGGTGCGCTTCTTGACGATGGGAATCTTGACGGCCATGGCGATCTGGAGAGAGGTGTGAGTATAGAGTCATGTTTGGGTGTGTTCACAAGCGGCAAAAGTGGGGTCATCCATGCAACCAACCATGCATCCACCCCCAGCATCTCTTTCCAGAACTTGAGACTCTGGAAACATACTGTCGTGCTCGTCATAGAGTTCTAGGGAGCATACTCACGATTTCTGAGACGGAGGAGGTCGATCTGGATGGGCAGCACGACGACGACAACTAGCCAATGTGAGGGGGACGGAACAAACACACGTCAACAGTTGTGGCTGTGTCTTCTACCAAAGCACCGGGAGATGGCCGAGCAACGTTTGTGCTCGTCTGTTCTTCAAGAGTATCACAGCCCGGGGCTATTGCAAGCCTTTACTGATAAACCAGGCCTGGTTACTCTTGAGTTAGCTTACCAACCCCACTCGCTGTAGCACCGTGCGAAGTCCACCTTAATTGGCAGGCTATCTCGGTCATCCGCTGACGGCGCGCTCATTCTCTTTCCCTAAAGGCTTTGTTCGCACGTTCGGCCCCCGCTCAATCTGCTAGACACCATCTTCACAGTTAGCGCCGTTGATGCTCGCAGAGTCCATTCTCGATCACGTTCTCGACGATGATGATTGGCTTGCTCCCGCCCCGCCACTGCTTTCCAGGACAGCCAGTGCAGGCAATAGCTGGGGTGTCACCTGCATCGGACGCGGTTTCGACTGGAACTCCAACGATGATCATCAGGCTGCAAGTTCGCCTTCCGCTAGTTCCTTTCCCGTTAAAAAAACTCAGCTATCCGTTCCTGATCTCCCAAGGCTCACGCTTATAAAACCTCCGACCGCACCTAGACGTTCCTCTCCAATATCCGTGATTACAACCCCTCCCCGCAAGTCGCAGCTTTTTGGCCCGGAACCTGACATCCAGCCGTCGTCGCAGTTGACAGACTCACCAATCTGCGGCTCACCTCTACGCATACGTCCATATTCCCCATCGGAAAGCTTGCAACCATTCGTCACTCTTCAGTCGACATCGGAACTTAACCGTCCGCCGTTAGCACGTTCTCCGACTCTTCCACGTCCCCGCCGGCGGTCTTCCCAACAGCGCGTATCTTTAATTGCTGGTCGTGTCTCAATCGCTACGATCGAGCCTCCTTCGCCCACCCTAATCATGCCACAGATTCTCCGTCGATCTGGTAGTGCTGGAAACGTACTATCGTCTGTTGTCAGCATCAGGGCGCCAACCCCAACCTCCGATGGACAAATGCTTCCAGATGGAAAAACGATCTCGGATTTTTTTATTGAGAAAGAAATTGGTCGAGGTGCATATGGCTTGGTCAAAAGAGCTCGGGAGTATAAATCGGATGGCACCCTTGGGGTAAGGATCTCAGTCTTTCGCACCTTGGATACCCTCCCTCATCGTGTGGTAGCCACCACTGGTCATCAAGCAGATAATCAAGTCACGTATTCTTGCCGATTGCTGGAAAAGACACCACGAATATGGAACGATACCCATAGAGATTTATGTCATGTCCCTCATTTCCGCCACTTCATTCACTCTTCCTCCTCGTCGTCCATGGGATCCGAGACGGCATCGCCGCTCAATATCGTCTTCATGTGCCCTCAAGGCCGATTTTAACTGGGAGGAGGGCAAGGTAGTCAAGGGACACCCGAATATCTGCCCTCTACTAGACTTCTTCGAAGACAACCATTACTACTATCTCGTCCTTCCATCGACATCCCCTGAACATCTTCCTGGTACACCCCGGCCACCGACAGATCTTTTTGATTTGGTAGAAGCATACCCAGCCGGGCTCCCACCTGCCTCCATCCGCAGCTACCTTGGCCAGCTCGCTGACGCCCTCTGTTTTCTACATGACCGCGGAATCGGTAGGTGCTGCATAGATACCAAAGAACGGGCAATTGACAAATCTGCGCAGTTCACCGTGACGTGAAAGACGAGAACGTAGTCCTTGGTCCAGATGGCCTATGCGTTCTAATAGATTTTGGTAGTTCAGGGCTGATTAGGGACTCGGGTTGGGATACATTTAGCGGGACGTAAGTTCCTTGCTTCCTCAACCCCCTTTTACTTAACATGGACTTCTCTGGCAAGCCTGGATTATGCTGGACCAGAAATCCTACGAGGCGAGCGATATTACGGAAAAGAGCAGGACGTCTGGGCATTCGGGGTGGTGGCCTACGTTCTCCTAGTCGGAGAATGTCCATTTTTAACTGCGGCCGAAGCACAAGAGGGCTTGAAATCCCCCTTCGCGAATGCGTCGATCGCCTTAGACGAACGCTGTGGTGATGACAAGGCATTCGAAGGGGAGGAGGGGGACGGAGGGGGTGCTCTAGGGGACGCCGCGGCACTCGTTAGGGCGTGTTTACAGGTGGAAGTCGATGCAAGACCGACATTTGAGGGAATTCTCCGATGTCGTTTCCTGAGCGATCACGATGGTTGGGGAATGAGGAAGCCATACGGCAGTCGCCTACAAATCGCCCCACAACCGAGCGCATTCCCTGCGCGTATCATCTGATTGAGAGGAACAAGGTGTTGAAGGTCAGGACCATCCAATCATCGAATGGATGAAGTGATCAGCTTGTTGTGGTATGCAGCCGTGGATGTGGCGACGTCTCCATCTATCAATGGCCAACCGATGATTGGCGACAAAGTGTCTTGTTATATTATGAGATTTAAATATGTATCAATCACTTGTAGATATAGGGTCACTCTAGATGTGCGCACGGGCACCGTGTGTCAGGATGACTGGTAGTTGTGGCTTAGGCGGAGTTTTAATTCAGCGTGCCAGTGATGGGCGGAGTTGACGGCATATCAGTTTATCAGCGGCATCGAATCACATCGATCCAGAATCGATAAAAAATTTCGGAGCGGGAAGGGTATAACTATCAGCAAACACCTGCCAACTCTTTCTTTCTTTCGTACCACCACGTCCTCTCCCTCCACTTTTTTTTCTGTACACTTAAGTGAGTATCATCTTATCGATCTCTTTTCTACCATCTACCTCCTCTTTCGTTGTACGATTCTCGTCTGCGTCCTCGTGATTGTTGCCCGATACTACTGATCTTTGCGATTCGCATATCTGTACCTTCATACTGATCATTTGCACGCAGAATTCCATCAAAATGGGAAAGGACAAGATTCACGTTAACGTCGTTGGTAGGTCGAGCCCCCCGTCATAGCCGCCCCCATCGATTGAGTCATCACAGTCATCGGTCACGTCGATTCCGGAAAATCCACCACCACTGGTCACTTGATCTACAAGTGCGGTGGTATCGATAAGCGTACCATCGAAAAGTTCGAAAAGGAAGCTGCTGAGCTCGGAAAGGGCTCCTTCAAGTATGGTGAAGCATCGATCAGTTGTGATTGATGCGGCCGATTACTGATGAAATGTCTAGCTTGGGTGCTCGACAAGCTGAAGGCCGAGCGCGAGCGTGGTATCACTATTGATATCGCTCTATGGAAGTTCGAGACTCCCAAGTTCATGGTTACCGTATGTCCTTACTCTTCACGCAAGTATTAAAGTCATCCTCACCGAACATCAGGTCATTGACGCCCCTGGACACCGTGATTTTATCAAGAACATGATCACCGGTACTTCTCAGGCTGACTGTGCCGTCCTTATCATTGCTGGTGGCACGGGTGAGTTCGAGGCTGGTATTTCCAAGGACGGTCAGACCCGTGAACACGCCCTTCTGGCATTCACTCTCGGTGTGCGTCAACTTATCGTCGCTGTAAACAAGATGGACACTGTCAAGGTGTGTCATATGTTCTCCTCGGACGAATGTGGTTTGATATATCGCCAACAGTGGAGCGAGGATCGCTTCAACGAAATCGTTAAGGAAACTTCAAACTTCATTAAGAAGGTCGGCTACAATCCCAAGGCTGTCGCCTTTGTACCAATCTCTGGCTGGCATGGTGACAACATGCTGGAGGAGTCTGCCAAGTAAGCGTCATTTTACTATGACATGCGGCGGTATTCTCAGTCGAAATAGCCTTACTTGGTACAAAGGCTGGACTAAGGAGAACAAGTCTGGTGTCGTCAAGGGAAAGACACTGCTCGATGCCATTGACGCCATTGAGCCTCCTACTCGTCCCTCCGACAAACCCCTTCGCCTTCCTCTCCAGGATGTCTACAAGATCGGTGGTATCGGGACAGTGCCTGTCGGTCGTGTTGAGACCGGTATCATCAAGGCTGGCATGGTCGTTACATTCGCCCCTTCAAACGTGACCACTGAAGTCAAGTCCGTCGAAATGCACCACGAGCAGCTTGAACACGGTGCTCCCGGTGACAACGTCGGTTTTAACGTCAAGTATGTCAAATCATCTCGTAGACGATTGTCGCTCAACTGATTTATTCTCCAGGAACGTCTCCGTCAAAGATATCCGTCGTGGGAACGTCGCCTCAGACTCCAAGAACGACCCCGCGAAGGAGGCTGCTTCCTTCAATGCTCAGGTCATCGTTCTTAACCACCCCGGTCAGGTTTCTGCTGGTTATGCCCCAGTTCTTGACTGCCACACCGCCCATATCGCCTGCAAGTTTGCCGAGCTGATTGAGAAGATCGACCGTCGGACTGGCAAGTCTCTTGAGCAAGCACCCAAGTTTGTCAAATCGGGTGATGCGGCCATCATTAAACTCGTCCCTTCCAAACCGATGTGTGTTGAGTCGTACAACGAGTACCCACCTTTGGGTCGGTTCGCCGTTCGTGATATGAGACAGACCGTTGCTGTTGGTGTCATCAAATCTGTCGATAAAGCTGACAAAAGTGGTGGTAAAGGTGGGACTTTTAATATTCAGTGTCGAAGACATGTTTATCCCTTTCTACAGTTACCAAGTCCGCCGAGAAGGCTGCCAAGAAGAAGTAATAGATGTGGAACTACTGTATTCTTTCTTTTTGGCCCTCTCTGTTGCCTTATCTTCGCATGGTGTGCATACCTGCAATCTCCATTTTACTACGCGTTGTCTGTACGAACATTGATGAAGACGAGTGTAATAGGTTGTGCCCACTGACTCTTTGCCGTCGCTCAGCTGAAAGACCAAATGTCGTTTGCGTAGACAAAAAGTATGAATCGACGTGGTAAGAATGGCTTGCCGTAGTTCACAAGCCTTAATTCTCTGGCTAGCGGCACCAATTTTGTGACAATTAAGGCACGCAACGTAGGGTAGTACACATATATCAGGCACGGCGAAGTCCCCATTCGCACGTTGTCTGGCCAACTGAGTATGCGTGGATACTTTTGAATATCTGCCAACTCTTCGTCCACGATGGTTGAACCCATGGCGGTCATCCGAGCGTACAGGACCGAGGATGAAAAATCTGTCAAGTTCACACTTGGGCTGGCTGCAATGGAAGGACTTGCCGTAGCCAACAGGCGAGGTAAAATCAAGTTCAAAAGGAAAAGCCCTGACTCACTGTTGTCACGCCAGCTGCATTCCATCCATTGACTCTGAGCTTATGGATGGTATTGTCTTGCGTCATGATCCAGTTGCTGAACTGGTGGCCGAAATCAGAATATGGCTTGTTGGGATGGCTGCTGCCGCTGCCAGCCTTCGCTTGTTGGGGCGTTCCAATATTATTCGCAATCGATTGGTAACGCTGTCCGAGTTGACTGGCCACTGCTCCCGCTTATGCTGTCTTCCGTTCTCCAGGATCAATCGGCCATACTTTGAAGATGCCGCGTCTGACCTCATGCACAGGCCTGATTTCGCAGAACTGCAAAAATACTATGCTCGCTCACCCTCTTCGGGGCTTTTTATTCTGGAATATGGGAGCAAGTTCATAGGCCTTGTTGCCATCGACGCCTCGAGAGATTCTCAGTCAGAGGAGAGTTTCACGAAGAAAAACGACCTAGGTCGTCAAGTTCTAGCAGATAAGTCGAAAGACTTGTACACCAGTGGCACATCTTCGGTCGCAACCATCCGACACTTTCACGTAGAGGAACAATACCGCAAATCCGACGTACAGCAAGACATCCTTGCGTTCGCAGCTCGCCATGTTTTCACAACGGCACGGGGTGTCAAGGTCCTAAAAGCCTCTGCTACTCCCCTTCTTGATTATAAGTACAATTCCTTGCGTGAATTGGGATTCTCGGTGGAGAAGCAGGTCGGTAAACTTGGCATTCTTGGCTGGAGGCTAGACACAATGAGCCTGGAGAGAGCGCGATGGGAGAGGGAGCAAAGCAAGGAGTCGTCTAAGAGTGCTTGATGTTGCGATTGCTCAATTAGATCCTTGTTACGATACTTGAGTAACACACGATGGCGCTTCTTCCATCCATTATCGATTCAAATGGTTCACGCCCACACCAGCCTTTCATTCTTGTTCAATCTTCTGCTTCACAGACGTGTTTGCCTGTGCTCCGCAGCCTTATCCAGCCGGCGAAACGTCCAGCACAAACCTTGTTATTCTGTTTTCTTTATCCTCCAACATCGCTGATCGCTGATTGGCCGAACACCTCGAATGACTCCCTAAAGGTGTTTGACTACACCGACCGAGTTCCTGGATACGACGAGAACCATGACTTACGCAACAAAATTTTGGACGCCGTTCGGTCTGGTGAATAAACTCTTACTAGGGGTTAAGACAAGAGATGCTCATTGCGACCAGCTCCCCCAGGATCACTACGTGTGGTTATAGACTCTGTGGACACGCTTGCTACAGATCTTGCATCAGACTCTCAGACGTACAAGTTCATCAGGCGCCTTCTTAGCCTGATCACCACTCGTTCACGTATGTCACATCAGTGCATTCTACTTTTTGCTTACTGTGGTTGTTACAGAACAGTCTGCATTGATCTTGCATATCCTCGTCTGTCCTTTACTGCCAATATTGACACAAACACGTCTTTCTGCAACTCTGACACATATAATTGCCCACCCTCCATCCCTGCTTACCCACCTGGCATCATCGTACCTCGTCCTCCCGCCACCTGCTGGGCCGGCTGAAAAGTTTTGGACTGTATTCATCCCAGTTTCCGAACGTGCACACGAAAGTGAGGTCCTCGTCTATGGACCAGAGGGTACCGGTACATGTTCCGGAGGTGGGGAACTACGAGAATTTGCTGTCGAGGTGATAGTCAGAGGGATAGCCGCGGAGGGACGTAAGCGAGGGATTGAGCGGACAATCGAAGCATGGAGCGATACCAATCTAGAGCATCTCCAAAAGCTTGATAGCTTAAAGAGCATTTGGTCGCGGACCAAATCCCCTGATGAGGTCTGTCACCCCACTTTGAAGTCAACCAGCATCTGATCACAGATTTCAGAGACCACTCGATATACAGACAGTACCCTTCAATTTAAAACTCACACCATCCCAGGAGAAATCGAGAGCACAGGTCCCTCTGCCTTACGCTCACGAAGGTCAGATATTGTATCTCGTGTGTATGACAGATGTAAATGCTGCGTTGCAGGTAAACTCGTGCCTTCAGCGCCGCCCGTGACAGGAGCGATTTTATATGAACCAGACTCAGCCGATGACATTGATGACGATGATCCCGACGAAGATCTTGATATCTAGTCAAAGTAGCGACTATGGTATCTTGCAGTTGAGAACTACGACTGTGTAAAATTGGTGATTGCGTAGATTTCTCATTCGAGACCCTTTCACTGTCTTACTCTCAATTTCGCCATCAGCCTCCTGCTCTCCAAGAAAAAAGTAGTCCTTGAGGGATTCCAACCAGGCTTTTGGGTCGAAGTTGTCATCGAAATGCATGATGAACAATGATACAACTGCCCTCAGTTCGAGCATCGCCAGGGATTTTCCCGTACAGTTTTCTGGCCCCATGGAAAACGGTATCAAAGCCCTGCGAACCAACACAAGCTCTTGCGAATCGAGAGTCTCCAGAATTCGTCGGGGTGTGGGGAGAAATACCTCGGGTCGCGGTGCAGAGCATAGGGAGGCACTGAATATAAGTGTAGCTGAATGTGGTACCTTGCGAGCGGGTGAAACGGGGAAAGGCGATACACCACAAGTAAGGAGATCACTAAGCTGCAGCCTGCAGGAGACTGAGGGCTCATCCTGATTGAACTAACGATGTCTAGGAGTGCGACAACGAATTGTAATAAATCGCGAGCGCTACACTGCAAATCAAACAACGCACCAAAGTACAGATAATGTCCAGTATTGCTGTGCTCGCGTGCAAGTATGCTCCGACTCCCTAATTAGGCAACCGAGTAGGATGGAGTGGCAGGCGGTGACTCCACCTCGTCGTCAGCAACAGCCTCATTTACTTGCAGTGCAGCCTGTGCTTGATTTGTTACCTCGAATAGTAACATTATGAATCTGGCCCTTGATGCCCCATCAGCCTCTTTAATCCTATCTGCCATCGTCCGGTAACTCCCATGTTCCCCATACTTTGAACTTCTTTCTACATGTCGAACGGAAATACCTCCTACCCCCTCCTCAACCCAATTGTATACCTTAACTATCTCCAACCCACCGCTGCCAACGAATATGAAATAGCGAGAAATGTCTTTCTGGTTACCTTTGGGGTACAAAGTCCGCTACCTCATCAGAATGACGATTGACATGCTGGCACAGGCTCTACTATGGGATATCCTTTCCAGCCTACCGAATGACTGGAAACTGATTCAAACAACCAAAATCTCCCCGGTTCTGCTTGCTTACTTTTCTTCCAGGTAAGTACATCACTTGAAAATCACGTTGTCGATGATCCCTGACCATTGAATCAACCAGGATATGTGCACTTATTGTGGTATTCATGTCGGCTTTAGCAAAAAGTAGGTCAATCATTGAGTGCGTGGACCATCTGATGAACTTCCCCGTTTCCTTAGCTGGTCCCGTCCAGAATTGTGGTGTCATGGAGTTGATCCTCTGCATATTCTGGGTTTTTGCATCTGCATCGTCTTCGTATCTCTTCCTTAAACGGGTCCATGCTGTTTTGTTTCAGCACAGACTCGTTCGCCATGCTTTCACGGTTCTTTGGATCGCCGGACTCGGCGCTTCAACGTTAGTGCTCCCTGGGCCGCTGCACGATTACTATCAAATTGCAAACACAAAACACTGCATGAACATTAAAATCCAGAGCTATGTGGCCGCGGCATTTATAGTGCCTGTGCTATTTGATGCTCTCGTATTCTTTGCGATCTGTTATAAAATTCTCGTGTTCCATCAAACGACAAAGCCAACGAGCTGGAAAGCCTTTTGTTGTGTTAGAACTGGAGCTCTTCCTCGTCTTTCCCAGTCAATCTTGCAGGGTGGCCAGCAATATTATATGTACGTTCTTCCTCTGTAATGATCGTTCCAGTACCAAGGCTCTGTTCACAGGATCACGACCGGTGTCAACGTTACACGCTCACTTCTAGCTATCTTGCCCAACGTTTCTCCAGTTGTGCAATTATCTCCTTCGGTCCCTGCAGTGGCACTTACCAGCGCAATGGCGTGTCGTGTTTTTCGCAATCTTAAGCTAGAGGCAATGCAAGAGGCAGAAGCTGGAATCGTGACCACAATACGATTTGCAGATAGAGAGCGGGTTAATATTCATCTGTCAAAGAATGCAGATCTTGGGTCTATAGAAGCTGGTTTGGCCCAAGGTGGATAGTGATTGGTATGAGTTTGGGAACGTAAGCTAATGATCGGTATCTATGTAATATTGTCGCGATATGTGCGGATGGACGAAGCTACATACATGAGTGGTTAAGTACCGATACAAAGCGAGGGGAAGGGATGGAAGGTGCACAAAACAAGTCTAATGAGCGTGACAATCAGGTAATGGAAACCTTCAAAACGTGGATGTAAGGAGCGACATGCCATCTGAAGGGTTAGCTTCATGTAGATGGATTATCCGAAACTCGAAAAGTATGTCCAAGATATAGAATAAACATCCTCGCAGACAAAACTGCAGGCGCAAAGTCAACGAAGATAGCTATGGAACTAGAACCTTTTAATGGTCGAAAGCGCCGCGAGAGAAAGACGACGGAGAGCATTCCTGTTTCTAGGACCCGATTCGGCTAGGCCAGTGGTGGCGACGTCAACCATGCTGGCCTGAACCACGGAAGAGTATTCAGAGGTTGTCCGTGACCTCGCTTGCTCTGGTCCCGCGGGACCATGAGGGATGAGTGTCACTGGACGAATGTCATACGGCGGTGGAGGAGCAGTGATCAAAATCACGCTGCCGTTCTCGCTATCTTGACTCGTGACAACTCTGAAACTGACACCTCTGTCCATGCTTCTGCGATGCCTGTAGGCGCTCTGCCGCGTAACAAGTTGTTTGACGCGTCCGCCGAACGTCTTAGCACGCCTCATGAAGGTCTGAGTCTTTGAGACGTGGGGGACGGAATGAGAAAGGCGGTGAGATTGTAGTTGATGAAAAGGCATGGTCGGATAAGTGGCTGTCTCCGACGCGGGCTCTTCCAACGGGGAACCCTGGGCATCTTCCGTGAGTGGTGAGCAAGGTTCTTCGGACTGAGGAATCCCAGGCATTACACTCTGACGCCATGCCTGAAGGCTGTTCAGGGTCGACGGAAAAGTGTCCGTACCTGTGGGTCTCAAAGTTAGGTGTGCAGGTGAAGAAGACCGATGGGACATGGTGTGCGACGGTGACAGCGCGGAAGGCAACGATGCCGGTGATTTAGCCAGAGAGTTGGGCAACTTGTATGCCAAGCGGGAGGATACCTGCGAGGAAGGAGAGACTACACTAGGGCTCAGCGCTGGTGTGGATGCAGGGCTGGTATCTGTATCAACAGAAGTAATTTCAAGGAGGTTATGCCGAAATATGCGATCCGTCTCCGTGTGACCTCCGAGGTCGCTGAGCCAAGTGGATGCAGAGACCTCCCAGGGACAAGGATTCCCGGGCTTGCTTCCATTGGATCCACTACGCATACTCGCGGCCGCGGGCGTGGCAAGAGGTGATGCACAGATTGCTGTCTCATTGACCACATCTTCTAAACGGGGTGTGGGGGGCATCAACAAGAACTGGCTTGAAGTCGGCGAGGCAAGGTCGGAGATTTGTGAGGAAGGTAATAGGGCTGGGGCTAGCGTTGGCGGGACAGAAATCCCCTGGCTCGCGAGTTCCTGCATATCGTTGAACGTAAAGCATGAAGATGAGACGGGAGTTGGAAGGGAAAGTGGAGTGATAGGAAGAGTGAGATCGGTACTAAAGGGGCAAAACTCAGTCGGAGGGACTATGATTCGCAGGGCAGGCTTCTTGGTGAGGTGAGTCGCAGCGGGCGTACACGAAAGTTCTTGGGGCGAGTCGCTCATGATCTGGAGGAATGAGGGGCAGATTTTGAGAGACGAAAAGGACGCACGGAAGACTCTGGCCAAGCACCAGGGAAGGGCTTGTTTGGTGTGCACGGCACCGGAATTGCAATACAACTTGGATCCACCTTTATACGCGAATAGAAGGACAGTTTCCAGAACGATAAAAAAAGTTCAAGATTAGATATCAGCTTCTATGTGGTATTAGCATACTACAGATTCCTTCTAACCGCTGCATCCACACCCTGCGCAAAATATTCAATGTTGCTATTGTTCAGTCCAGCCATCGAGATGCGGCCATCCATCGTCAGGTAAATATGGGCCTTTTCGGCAAGAGCCTTGCACTGTTCAGTCTGGAGCCCGGTGAAACTACGCCAAAGTATTATGAATTCCTTCAAAGTGCTTGACAAAACGCACGCACCTGAACATGCCAATTTGACTTTTGATATGTCCCCATGTTCCCGGTGTCTGTAGGCTGGTTGTTAAAAGCTCGTACAGCTTCTCTCTCATGTTGATAATGCGATCCGCCATGTCCTTGACTTCACCCTCCCATTCTTGATAAAGCTGAGGGTCTGATAGAATCGTGTTGGCGATATGAGCACCGTGGAGGGGTGGATTCGAGTACATGGGCCGCACAATAATCTTGATCTGACTTTCGACGCGTTTCTTCTCTTCCTCGCTTGTAGTAGTAAGTGAGAAAGCTCCAACACGTTCCCCATAGAGCCCCATGTTCTTAGCAAAGGACTGGCAGAGCGCGATGTTGTGCCCTTGAGAAACAAAGTGACGAACGGCAAAGGCGTCCCGAGTCGTCGAACCGGAAGCAAAGCCCTGGTATGCCATGTCAAAGAATGGGAAATGCTTCTTTTCTGCAAGAAGATCCGAGAGCTCCTTCCATTGCGCTTGTGTAGGATCAACCCCAGTGGGGTTGTGTGCGCATGCATGCAAAAGCACGATGGCACCTTCCGGGGCGTTCTATAGATTACATGAGAATAAGTAACACGCCTAGAATGCGTACAAACCTTCAAGTCCTCCTTTAGACCGTCAAAGTCAAGGCCGACTGTCTTCTTGTCAAAATATCTATACGAACGAACTTCCAAACCAGAGTCCCTGAATAAGGGAATATGGTTTCCCCAGGTAGGCGTTGGAAGATAAATAATTTTGGCGCCAGGATAATGCCTGGCCAGGAAGGCACCGCCAACCCTGAGAGCACCGGTTCCGGAGATGGATTGCGTTACTGCGATCTGTTGTGTCCAGAGTTAGTGCAACTCTAAAGCGGAGTGCACCAGATGAAACGGACTGCATTTTGGTTGAGTGGTACGCTGTCCACACCGTAGGCGAGCTTGACAGCGTTTTGAGTGAAGCTCGCGAGACCGGTTATAGGAAGATACTCCTTGTCCAATTTTGCAAGAGCAATCCTGTCTTCCGCCTGCGGTTACATGAGCACCACCCAGTACAAGGTACAACAGAACAGAAAAAACCTTTTTGACAGCGTTCAGGACATAAGGTTTGCCATTTTCGTCCCTGTAGGCACCAACACCCAAGTTGATCTTGCGCGGGTCTTCGTCGGCTTTGAAAGCCTCAGTAATACCTAGCCAAAAGTTAATAGGCAAATCATGAGGGAGGGCCATACTGAGTTACTGACCAAGGATTGGATCTGGCGGGCCAGCAGCAACAGCAGACCAGGTCGATAATGGAGCTGCAGTACGAAGGATAGTAGGAATACGACGCGCAGCGTTAATGGCCAACATTATGTACAGTAAAGAAGCCTTGGGAATGTCCATTTCTTGTCACTCCCACTGTGCCGGAATCGCCCGGCAGCTCATGGCAGCGCTCACAGCCTATTACAAAGTGACGCACACCGACTTGGGTCAAGCTTTCAAGTCTGGCCCGTCGAGATAACTAGTCACGGCGAGAATCTCGTGCCTTTTTATTCCAAACTTGATGCGTACACGACAGCGTTCCAAGATTCGTTGGTGGTCACCCAGATACCCTAACCTTAAGATAGGGTTAGCGAGTCACTTTGATTAGATCTGATTTTGTACATACTTACACTGCAACCACCATGACTGGAGCGGTTGAGGACCAGAAAGACAAAATCATCGATCCAAGTAAACAAGAGTATGTCGTCTCTCATCCCCGACCGTGTTTATTGAACGGGTGTTACCAGGAGTGTTACCGATGGCAACTTGGAGAGGTGAGCACAACGGTCGGTTTCTCATTGATCGCCCCAAATCTCGCCCGTAAGATCCGAAGGAGGAGATGGCCCAACAAAAAGCGCTTTAAAGAAGGCTGCCAAGGAAGCTGAGAAAGCGAAAAAGAAAGCTGAGAAAGCAGCAAAGGCGAAGGAGTTGGAACAAGCTCGAGCGGCTGTAGACGAGGTTTTTCCACTTCCATCCAAGCAAACAAAATTTTAAACCTATCTCCAGGATTGTGCGGCCAACAAATACGGCAAGCTTCCATTGCACCAGTCTCAATCGCGCTCAGGTCGCAAACGCACCAATATTTCCACTTTGAATGCTCAAAATGATGGCGAGCAAGTATTCATTAGAGCTCGTATCCAGACGTCCCGCCTTCAAGGGAACAAGATGGTTTTTCTCAACTTACGCCAACGCGCGCACTCTGTTCAAGCATTAATGCAAGTCACCGAGGGTCAAGTTAGCAAGCAGATGGTCAAATGGGCTGGATCCCTAGCCGTCGAGAGTATCGTCCTTGTAGAGGGTATTGTGAAAAAGAGTCCGGAACTTATCAAGAGCGCAACAGTAGATGATATTGAGATCCACATCAGCGAGGTCAGTGATCTATGGTGTGCTCCAGCGGTAACAAAGCTGATCTGCACGCATTTAGTTTTGGCTCCTAGTAGGGATAGAAAACAGACTCCCATTTTCCCTGGAAGACGCCAGTCGGTCAGAAACAGCCCCTGAAGTCGAAGGTCAATTCAATAGAGTTTTACTTGACACTCGATTGAACAATCGTGTCCTTGATCTCCGAGCAAGTGCTGCATGATTCATACCATTTCCACTATCCTGACACACACACAGACGGTAACCAATCAAGCGATTTTTAAGCTTCAGCATGCCATCGGGGACTTGTTCCGTTCGTACTTGAACAACAATGGGTTTATCGAGATACACAGCCCCAAGCTCCAGGGTGCCGCGACCGAATCAGGGGCATCTGTATTCAAGGTTGACTATTTCAAAGGTTTGTTTACGATAACTTTTTGCAGCCGTCACTTGACACTCCGTGACAGGCGATGCGTTCCTCGCTCAGTCACCCCAGTTAGCCAAACAAATGGCCATTGCAGCTGACTTTGAACGAGTGTATGAGATTGGTCCCGTCTTTCGCGCCGAGGATTCGAACACACATCGTCATCTCACCGAGTTCATCGGTTTGGATCTCGAGATAGTGATCGAGGAACATTACCACGAGGTCCGCGACCTGCTCGATGGCTTGTTTAAAGCAATATTCCGCGGCCTCAAGGAACAGTATGCTGAAGAGATCGCCATAGTAGGGAGACAATTTGAAGCAGAAGAATTCAAATGGCGAGAAGGCCCACAGGGAACATTAGTCCTTACATTCAAAGAGGCTGTTGATCTCCTTGTAGAGGACGGTGTGGGTCGAGAAAGCTTGGATGATATCAAGTGGGTCGTTGAACATGAATATCTTTTGCGTTTTAAATAACTGTCTTGCAGCACGGAGAACGAGAAGAGGCTTGGCCGCATCGTGAAGGCCAAGTACGACACAGACTATTTCATCATTGACAAGTTTCCCCTCGCCCTCCGTCCGTTTTACACCATGCCTGACCCAGAAGACCCTGTACGTAATTCGGTCGCCTGGTCAACTTCTACTAACATCATGTCAGACCCTTTCCAACTCGTACGACTTCTTCATGCGAGGGGAAGAAATTCTATCTGGCGCACAACGTATCCATGATCCCGAATTCCTCTCTCAGCAGATGCGTGCTAAAGGTGTTGATCCCGAAAGCATGAAAGGATATCTGGACGGCTTTCGAATCGGCTGTCCACCTCATGGAGGGGGAGGAATTGGTCTAGAGCGTGTACTAATGTTGTTCCTGAAGCTTAACAACATCAGGCGAGCGTCTTTGTTCCCGAGAGATCCCAAGCGACTTGAGCCTTGAAGCTGAGCTCGGACGTTCACTTGTGCTAGACCATCCGCTATCGACCTTTTTTGAACTACATGATGCACTGGTTAGCACCCAATCTAGATTTACATGATGCACGGTGCTTGCACGAGCAGATTTTGTTACGTATTCCGAATTAAACGTTTGAACAAACCAAAAGCGTCCAGAAACGTAGTTTTATAATGGGGAGCGATAAATGGAAAGCGAAATACGAACATCATCTCCTATGAAAAAAATATATTACAAGTTCCGCACTGCAACATCATGGCGGTAAGCAGAAAGTCAGAGACGTAAAGCTAAGCACTTGCCCATGAGCATATCAGCATCAGTATATATCTGTTATCGCCTCTCTCTCCGAACTCGGCGTCTTTCGGAACGCGAGCTTGTTCCTTGGCCGATTGCACTAGCAGGCAAGGCATTTCCTTCCAGCGCAGCGGCAATAACGTCCGCAGGTAGATCAATATGAACACCTTCGGCGTAAGCGTACGCGTCTAGTGGGGAATATGCTGGTGGATCTTGCCTCGATAGTGCCGGGTGGTTAGCTTGCAAGATATCGATTGCTTCACGGGGAAGTGTCGAGGACAGAGCCCGTAAATGAATATCAAGCTGATTAGGCGTAGGCGGATTCGGAGAGCGAGGTGATTCAGGTGGCGGATGTACCTGGATGATGGTTTCGGAATCTGTGTGTCGCACGGCGGCCAGGAAGTGAGTGAACGAATCCTGCCGTAGCCGAGGGATACTAAAGAGGTTGCTCGCACCTGCGGCACCTTCGCTCGCGGGTGATTGAGAACGCGAGGACGACGACAACGACGACAACTCATCCTCTTGCTGACCATCATTCCCCTCCAAAGTGGGCGACGATGGGAGGTCATGGTTAGGAGGTGTATGAAATGGAAGATCAGTTGGTGACAAGTATCTGCGATCGTTGGATGATCCGGGGCCGTCTTCATCAGATTCCTCATTAATTGGTGGAGGAGTAGTCGGTTGCTGAAGGCGTGTGGATAACGGAGTTCCCCTGAGGGGTGACGACGCAGAAGGAGCAGTAGATGATGAGTTCTTTGGCCGCCGGTGACGATGCGAGCGACGTGATACCGGAGGTGGAGATGAAGCACCTGGAGTACCTTGTGTGAATGGAGCACCACCGGGACGAATGCCACCGCCAACATCTAGTAAAATGCTACCCCGTTCGCTGCCATAAGCGGGAGGTGGTGCAAGTGTTCCAACACTGGGAGCCAGACCCCACTTCTTGACGTTGGCCTCGATAAAGACAAAACCAGCCTGACCAAGATTAACGTGAACGCTGCACGGTCCGTCGGCACCGATTGTGGGAAAGAGGTTATAACGGCTGAGGCCAGTAAAAGCGTCCTCCAGCTTGCGCCCATTGCGTGTGAAGAAGACCGTGCCTGTGCGTGGACGATAGCCGACACCCAGTACGTCACTCTCTTTCAGAACGGGACCAAAGGTGGACGCGGTGAAAGGGTAGTTGTAACATTTATCACCATTGGAATGATATGCGACGGAGTGACGGCTCACACCGGGTAAACGGAATGGGGGATATGGTTTTGTGGCCAGACCAATCGCAACAGTGGTAGTTTCCGGCAGATCGAACATCTTGATTTCCCAGTAGTATACTTCGTTCAGTTTTGGAAGAGGTAGATTTGATTGGACGCATGAGGCTGACGCGGGATCGGGGAGAAATGTTATTTCAGTGCGGGCGTGGACAAGTAACGAATTGATGGATTCATAGTCGGGTTCGAAGCACCAAGCGGAGACGCCCTTTTCCTGTATGGATAAAAATTGCGATAGTGTGATATCAGTTGGTTCCGAGTTAGGGGGAAACTGTAGTTGATAATCTGAAAGGCGAGGAAGGATGAACAGGTCGAATTGAACCTATGGGGATGGAACGAACCTTTGGCTCTTAGATATGACCGGCGCACCGGGTCAGAGACGCCCTCGAGCCAGCGAGATTCGACGCCTTCGAAACCACCATCGCTTTCATACAGCTCCTCACGAGCCATGTCGATCGGGCCCTCAGAGTCTCTAAGGACGATTCCACGGCGCCTGCGGATGAAGATTATACATACAAGGAAAAGAAGGAGAACGAAAAGGAAGGTGGAAAGTACGATGAGAAGGGGGAGAATGAAGAGGAGTGCATCTGGAGGTGATTGTTCTGGATAGTCAGCGTGTGTGCTCGCGGTGTACGAGTCGAGTATGGACTGAGCGAGGTCATTCTGGACGGCGACGGTAGACAGGCCATGCGTGGCGTGAGTGGCGGGGAGGGCCGTACTGGCCATGAGCGGGTAGGGACGAGCGGACGAGGGAGTCGCAGTGAGCAGTGCGCCTGGTCACGAACCCAATCCCATGGTATCTGCATTTGGTATTAACACCCCCCATGCGAGGGTGGTCTTGTCTACACGCTCCTCCTCCTCCTCCTCCCCCGTCCGCGACAATGAACTCGACGCAGTCCCCAAGAACACCAAAGAGAAAGGCGTCCACACGCAGAGCCAGAGCTCCGTCCCATCTCCCTCCAATCCAAGCCCAGGAAGTTCACGACGCAGCCTTGTATGCCATCCGCAACGTCCTCAAAGGACGCACCTGCTACGACGCATTTCCCGTCAGCTTCAGGCTTATCGTGCTTGACACAAAGCTGAACGTCAAGAAGGCGTTGCAATGCCTCCTCCTCAATGGTGCGCTCTGACATCCATCTCGTGCCACAACTCCAATCCACTCCCTAGGTGTCGTGTCTGCTCCGCTGTGGAACAGCGAAAAATCAAAGTTCGCCGGCATGCTCACCGTTCTAGACATTATCCACCTCATTCAGTACTATTATGATAATCTAAATTACGAAGCCGCTGCTGCAGACGTCGAGACATTCCGATTGGAGCTGTTGCGAGGTGTGTCCTCTTCCCGATTCCATCCGATGCCTCTGCGATGTTTTCTCGTTAGATATCGAGAAGAGTCTTGGTGTGGCCACTCCTCCTTTGCTAAGGGAACATCCCAACAGTACCCTCTACGATGCTGCTAAACTGCTCATTCAAACCCACGCTCGACGCCTTCCTCTTCTCGATTATGATACAGAAACCGGCCATGAGCTAATCGTGTCTGTTCTAACACAATATCGTCTCCTCAAATTCATCTCTATTAATGTATTCGATTCTCGTCATCCCATACTGTCAAAGTGCCCTCACTTCATTTCTCCAGTGCACCAGAGAAATACAACAACTCCACCTTTCCCTCCGCAAACTCAAGATCGGAACCTATGTCTCTAAAAACCTTCCGTCAGAGGTGTCAGCCGCATGTCAGCCATACTGGCCGATAGCCACCGCAACTCTGAATACCCCTGTGTTTGATGTCGTCCACATGTTCTCAGAACGTGCTATTTCAGCCGTTCCAATCATTGACGACGATGGCGTGGTCGTCAATCTATATGAGACTGTTGATGTTATGGTGCGTAACAAGAATGACGTCAATATCGTATCTGACTCGTTTTCCAAAAGACACTCGTTCGTCTTGGAGCATACCAAGCACTTGACCTGACAATATCAGAGGCTCTCACTCAACGGTCTCCGGACTTCCCTGGAGTTGTCATTTGTACCGCCGGAGACTCCCTCGGCACACTACTTCAGCTTATTAAAAAGCGCCGTGTTCATAGACTAGTGGTGGTTGAAGGGGAGGTAAGTCGCGTCTCCTACCTTTGCGGTGTCCGTGTCACTGACCCCTTGCAGGAAGAAGAAAAGAAGGGCGGTAAGAAGGGGCGTCTACTTGGCATCATCACCCTCAGCGACGTGTTGCGGTATGTCATTGGTGAGGTTGGAATTCGTGAGGCGGCGGAATCAATCGAGGAGGCACTGCTGGCGTCGTCCACAAGCAAGGGGTCGTCGCTGGAAGTTCCGGCTCCTTCATGATCCCTCTTTTAGACAGCATACTAAGCCATTTTCGTACATGGTATCGAGTAGCACAGTCCTTGTGTAGATCACATGCGAACACACGTCTTACATGCACCTAGCCACCTTGTCCTTGACACAGTATGACCGCCATTCAAGCCATCTCCATTCGCAGCCATGAGCACCGACCAACTCCCAAACCTCACATCGTCTACCGTATAGAAATACAGGCTCATGTCCGTTCATGGCAAATGTGGCATCGGTACTCCGAATTTGTCGAGCTCCACACCGAGCTCACAAAGTCCACTGGTTCACCACCACCCGCAGCTCTCCCGCCCAAAAATTCGTTCTCTGTTTTCAAGAAAGGAGACGGACTCATCGAGCAGCGCAGGGCTGGCCTCGAGACGTATTTGCGGGCCATCCTCAGTGCCAAGGAAGACAAGTGGAGAGAAAGCTACGCCTTTCGTGACTTTCTCGGTGTTCCGGTAGGAAAGCAAGGCTCAACGCTCGAGAATGGTAGCACCAAGTTCTCGTCTGCGTCGTGGCTCGATGAACATCTCGAGCTGCAGTCCCGCATTCGCGACGTGCGTGCGGACGTCAACCGACGAGACACGCTCTCCGACCGTGGAGACATTAATGCGTCGCACACCGCCAACGTCCAGGCAAAGAAGAGGCTTGCCGAGATTCTCTCGCGCGTGCGCACATTGACAGAGGGGTTGCAGGCGCTTGGCATGTCGGGCATGGCAGAGGGCGAGTTGCAGAGGAGGACGGACATGGTGGCACGCTTGCAGGACGACTGCGAAAAGCTGGGAAAGATGCTCACGGCCACGCGTCAGGCCTCTCGTGGAACGCCCTCACCCAACTCGGGGTTCACAAACGTCGCTGGCCCCGAGTCTGATCGCGCTGCACTCCTTGGCGGCGGTAAACCGGTCACGCGTGTCTTTGGTGCGGCAGCGAAGACGCCCAAAGAAACTGATGTAACTCGACCGCTGGATGATCATGGTCTACATCATCTGCAAGTGACGCAGCTAGAGCAGCAGGATACTCAGCTCTCCCAACTGACCTCGATCCTTCAACGACAACGACACCTTGGCGAAGCAATCAATGGGGAGCTTCTCATCCAGAATGAAATGTTGGATAATCTCAACAACGAGGTGGACCTTGTCGGGAATAAACTTTCGAGTGCGAAGAAACAGCTAAATAGGCTTGGCTGATCATTCCGGAAGTGGTGCTTTTGACTACGATAGTTATACCATGTCCATGTCTGATATCATCCAGTGAATGCTGTAACATATGTCTATGGCGAGTGATACATGGTGAATGACCGTTAAATCAATCTTTGGTCCTTAAGATTTTACCCACACCCTAATTATCGTTCAGCGTGTGCGTCAGTCAAGGTAAAGGATACATGCCTCGAAACATGCAATCATGATACCACAAGCGGGCGCGATCTTGGCTGTCCGAGGTAGAATACCAGCGAACAAGGCGCTCGCGCCCTCTGTCCGCATGATTCGTAAACACAAAGGTATTGTGGCAGTTGCCCTGGAAGGAAGGGTCCCCGACATTAACAATGCTTGCCGTCTCGTCTTCAAGACATCAAAGGGAGAGGTTAAGAGGGATGCGGTCGTGCCACTAATAGCGCCGCTTGCGAATGCAACGTATGCGCCCGTCTTGCCTTGTGACTCGAAATATCGCTTCCACGCTTCGTAACCAGCCCAGTATATGCCGCTGAATGGAACATCACGCCAAAGAGTGGGGCCGAGGCCACGCCACAGAAAAGAGACTCCCTGCTGACGGACAACCGTTCGTATTGATGAAAGGACAGAAGTGAGAGTATGTGGTTGGTCGGGGGACATGGGAGTGGATTGAAGATTGGTGCGGACGAGCTCCAGTGGAGAGGCGATAGAAGTGACGCAGGTGCGAGCAGTGATGCCAGCGAAAAGGGGAACCAAGGTGGGTGATGGTATCAGTGACGGAAAGACATTGTGTAGGAGATGGTCGTATGTCAGCATGTATATGGTGGATGAAGGGACGTTGATGAATCTGTGAGACAATATGAGCACGGAGATTCTTGCAGAGGGACGAACTCACAAAGATGTTCCGACGCCCTTCCATAGCCCTCTCAGTCCTTCTGCCCTCATGACGTGTCGGACGGCATCCAAAAATCCAGTGACACGCTCCTTTTTGAGTACGCCGTGGCGATAGACACACACGACCTCCTCTGCGGAGAAACTGTGTGCAAGGGACGACATGTTGCGGACACAGTGTATGGATGATGGTTGACAGCACCTTATGGGCGTCATGCGAGAGACCTCCCTGGGCTGGGTCTGCAGACGGGTCTTAACGACATCGAAGGGGGTCACTGTGGGCGCAAGTGAGCACGGCCTGTACAGCGGGGCAAGTGGAACGTACTTGTGAGCGCGGTCATCGTGGATCCCGTCATTGCGGCGACGACTTTCGCTTGGAAGGCGTCCATCGTTGTGGACGACGATGACGACGAGTGTGGACGGAGGGGCGCCGAAGGCCGAATGCGGCAAAAGCCGGGGGAAAAATGTCCAGAGACTCGTCTCGCTTTTACTTAATCTTGCAACATGTCCTCGTCCTCGACCCTCCCTGCATCCTCCCAACAGGCCAGCAAGGCCGCTCTCTCTGCCGCCCTCACCGAAAACCCCCTCCAAAATACTCAAGACAATGCCGAAACAGAGCCAGGCGAAATCCAGGAAGTTGACATGCATGCACAGGCAGAGGGCATCCGCACCATCTTCAGCGATCCCACCAACTTCAATGTCAAGGTATGTCTCTCACATCGTGTGTCTGGCGACGCAGAACTCACTTTTTGTGGTGTCAGCACCCCCTCTACTCTGCCTGGACGCTTTGGTTCGATTCACCCGCGACCAAGGGTCGCAATCTTCCCCAGACACCCATCACCTCTTTCCCGCAGACCCCCGTACCTCAGACACCCAGTGTAGCTGTAGCAGCAGCACAAGGTTGGATGGAGGACATTAAACGTGTGATCACTTTCGACAGCGTAGAAGAGTTCTGGGGGTAGGGCACCGTTCATAGATCGAACCCTCTCTTAAACTCATCATTGCCCGTAGTCTTTACAATCATATTGTACCTCCCTCACAGCTTCCTCAAAAAGCCAACTACTATCTCTTCAAGGCACGTCCCATCGTTCCTGATACCTGAGAAACCATGTTCACATTGGTGTAGGAAGGCATTATTCCGGCATGGGAAGACGAGGCAAACAAAAATGGTGGCAAGTGGAGTATACAATTGCCCAAAGAAAAAAACCGCAATAATGTTGACAAGATGTGGCTTTACACGGTATATATCCTCCGTGTTCTTCACGTCGATCTATTCACCTCCGGGATTCCAGATGCTTGCTGCGATTGGCGAGACATTCGATCCTTACCTCACCAGTGGTGAATCGCCTGAACCTAATCCACAATCTCTCATCACCGGTGTCATTGTCTCAACCCGACCGCAGTTTTACCGATTGTCGATCTGGACTCGGCTGGCTCCCATCGGGGATGACGACAAGCTACGGGAGCGGATTGAAACCGTCGGACGGCACTTCAAAATCAACGTGCTCGGATTTGCGGAACCGCAGAAGTTGGCTGGCCCGCTTGCGACCGAGGTGGAGTTTTTGTCTCACAAAGACTCGGAGAAGAAAGGCAAGGCTGCGAAGAAGATCATTGTATGAGTGACTGCTTGTGTTCAGACGACGTGTATGCATGCTGGGCTGATTTATCCATGTTATACAAAGAGTAGTGGGCGATTACCGATTGTCCTTGGACTCTTTAATGACATATTGTTATCCTGACTAGTACTGCTGCGCCCCCAGTGACTGCGCTTTATCACACAGCCACCCGTCATTGATCCTCCTGCATAAAAGCCGTTGGCGACAAGCTCTGACAATCACCATGTCCTTCTTCTCCACCATCGCCGATAAGGCCCAAAGTGCCATCAATCAGACCCCTCTAGCGGGTCATATACCTGGAATCGCCAATCCCTCCCCAGCCCAGGCCGAGTCGCAGGGTGGTCGTCGTTCTCTTGCCTTTGAATCACTACAGCACCAGATCCGCAGTCTGGGCCAGCAATACACCTCAACCTCGCCCCTACAGCGCATTATAACCCTCGAAAAGGGTGTCGCGCTCGACTTTGATGCTCTCGCCAGGGACGGTAAAACCCAAAGCAAGGAACTCTATACATGGGGGCAGGATCAAGACGCCGATTTGACAGATGGTGGGGAATGTCGCATGCTTACTCCATGATGTAGCTAACCAGCTATCGCAGTGACGGATCGACTTGCATTTCTGAATTTCGTGCATGGCTCCTTGTCCGCGGCTTTGGCTGTCAAGTTGGACAATGCCAGGTCTTCCTTGAAGGCGCTACGCGCCGCTGAGACTGCCGTTGCGCCGAAACGCAACATCCGCAACGGATTGCGCACTCAGATCGCTCGTATCGAGCACAATCACGAGAAAGGGGCAGAGCGTCGTCTCCCAGAGCTCAAAGAACAGCTCGCACGCGCAGAAGGAAACGATGAACAATCCGAGAAAGAAATCGAACTCTTGAAGCGAAAGGCCGTTCGAGAAAGCGAGCAGGCCAAATGGGATGCCATCCAAGAAGTACGTGGTCTGCGAGATCTTGTGTCTAATGACTCACTCTTGCATAGTATGGAGAAAAATTAGTTCTCCTCTCTCAAGCCGCGAAACCCATCCTTGGGGTATTGCCTACCCTGCCTCCCACCCCCGGGAATCCGTACACAGGTACCGAGGCCACCGCTGCTGCCCGTGCATCCCTTCAGCATGCACTGGACAACTACAGGCCGGGACAGACTGGCCTCAGTCTTCGCGCTGGAGCCAATCTAGAACGATCAGACACTCGCTCCTTTGGCGAGACCCATGCATCGGAGCTGAACAGTTTGGCGACCCTATCGGCTGGGCAAAATGCACACCCCGGTCTCTCGGTCACACCGCCCGTTCCAGAACCGACTACGACCGAAGGAGAACACCAGCCCACCCAGCTGGCATCGCTTCATCCTGAACAATGCACTTCTCCGGTTCCCGCACTGCCTGCCCCGGCTAGCGGTGCTGAGGCAGAGTCGGCTTCAGAGGACTTGTATGGCGAGGCTGTTCCCAAGACTGAGAGTGCTGAAGAGGAGAAGAAGCGCCTTGAGCGAGAGGAAAGGGAGCGCGTGCTAGCAGCCGGCAGCGAAGCAAACAATGAACGACCCATTGGGACTGAGTCTGCCGAGGAGGAGAAGAAACGCCTGGAGAGGGAGGAGAGGGAACGTGTACTTGGAGGGGGAGCTAGCGCGCCTGGACACACGGCGCAAAGGGACGGTGATGAGCTTCCACCGTACCAGGACTTTCAGCAGTAAACGTATCGATTGAATGTATGTACTTATGTATGCCAGCCATTCTCAAGGTTGTTGCCTTTTACGGAACCCTGTTTGTCTCCATTCCCATACACGACACAATGGACAAGGCTGATCTCGAAACCTATCAAGTGCAACTCTCTCAAGTCGAACTTGCACTGCAAGCAGATCCAGACAATGGAGAGCTTTCGTCACTTCAATCAGAACTGCAGCAACTCATCGCCATCGCCCAAGAAGCTCTCACCCAAGCCGAGGCAGCCTCCACCTCTCGGGTGGTGCCCTCGCGAAAATCAACTGCGACGACGCCCGCCCTTTCGTGGGGGGCTGGCAACGAATGCTTGGCCAAGTATTCAGGAGACGGTAGTTTCTACCCTGCTCGAATAACGAGTGTTGGCGGTTCAGCAGAGAATCCCGTTTACAGCATCGTGTTCCGAGGATACAATACCACAGAGCTCGTCAAGGGCTCTGAAATCAAGTCGCTCCCGGTGAACCATCAAGAAAAGACGCCGGCTGTGTCGAACAAGCGAAAGCTGACCAAGGTGGAGGAGGAAGAGCGGGAACGGAAGAAGAAAAAGAACGAGAAAAAGGTGGAGGCCAAGGCGGCGAAAGCCAAGGAACAGGTGGCGAAACAAGCGGTATGGCAAAAGTTTGCTAAAAAGTCGGAGAAGAAGGGTGTGCATATCGCTGGTGTGGCTGGGACGAGTATATTCAAGACGCCTGATAACCCGCTTGGCAAGGGTACGTGCGATTCAGCTGAGTCGAAATATGGATGGACTGATACGTGGCATGAACGACAGTTGGCGTGACAGGGAGTGGAAAGGGCATGACAGAAGTGAAGCTGTTGGGCAAACATAAATTTGCGCCTGCAGATGACTCTAATCAGTGAAGAAGGCGAGTGGTTCGCGCGCTTTTTTCGCTTTTGCGTGCTTACTTGAATGCTATCTAGGGAAGGACTATGGTCGCTACTCTCTTTATATGTACTAAATGACACATTGATGGATGTGTGTCTTTGTGGATAGCAGGTCCGCTGCCGTGGCTCGCAAGCTGCGTTCAATGGGACGGTCACACGTCAGTGGAAGCCGGCGAGTGCGAAACTATACGTGATGGTTTACTTCTTGCAGTGGTGTCCGACCTAATGAGACTTTTTTTGGTGGAAGTGTGCAGCGGGCGACTTCCGTGGCGGGGATTCGCCAGGTTGCCAGGGATATCAAGGTCATGAATGAGTTTACCATTATACAGATCGAAATCGAAGTGGCGGGAAGATCTGCAGAGGGACGATGAATCTAGGAATCGCAACGTCTGTCAATCACGACGAGTATCGGATCTCTACTTTGTATCAACCAACGGCGTCTTAGGGTATCCTCCCTGTCGTATCCCAGCTATCACCGCGGCCGATCTCATGTGGGCTCCGAGGTGCTGGTCAGATTAACATCCAATCTATCCGCGACGCTTCCCCGTCCGCCGGGGAGGTGCAACCAATCTATCCTCAACGGTGCGGCATTGTCATGACCCGGGCGGGTCACTAAGCACGTTTGATGGACAGCTTTTAGTAAGAGAATGCGCATTCGCTTCTTGCGATTTATTGCACTTGCACATGGTACGGAGCACGCTGGGTGAGGCTGGGATTTCTGTGTTTCATTTATCTCCGATCTGCTTCCGTGCTTCTTCATCGCCTGCAGTGAATCCAATTCATGCTATTGACAACGCAGTCGTGTGATATCTACATGTGATTCAGGCAATTCCATCACCGGGGCTGGGAAAGATGAACCGGTGTGTAGTCATATCTGTCGACGTGTCCGGGCTAGTGTCTGCCGAGGATGGGCTCCCAGAAGCTGTCATATCCTCGGGCGGGAACGACGAGAGGCTGTCAAAGGCGGACAAGGTGGGATTGTACCCCGTGTGTCTCGACACCCCGGGTACGTCCACTGAATGACGCCTGAGAGGGAGGCCAGTACTATGTGCGGCCACAACCTGGTCTGACAAATCGAGAAACTGGGACCGTCAGAATGCGCGGTGAACTGTCCGAGAATCGCTGGCCTACCACTTGTTCCTCGACAAGAGTGCCCTCGTGCAGGGTCTTGTTGGTGTTTTGCATGTGCACGAGGAGCGTGCGTATGCTGCGCGAGGACAGCCCGCGATAGGTGGATACACGTTCCAGAGCCAAAGGGGGGGTCTGGACGAGCCGCAGCTGCTCGTGGAGGTAGAGCACATATTGCTCCAGGCATTCCAGATAGTGGCGCTTTTTCTCGTGGGACGAGATGGTGTCCCTACGAAAACGTGAGAGGGGCACGAGACGGGCATGGGGGTGAAACAAACGGGTCAGTGGGGGTGAAACCGATTTCCTCGGCTATCGCGCGTTGTCGCGCCTTGCGTTGGCTCTCTGTTTTATTGAGAGCGACAGATGTACCTGCATCAAGTTCTGGGGCGTGCTGGCTGGGCGGAGGCATGTACGACGTGGGATCCACGATATCACGGCGCGTATGGCTTATATTGGAGAGCAGCTCGGAGGGTGTGGGGAACAGGGGCTGAGAGGATGTGGGGTAGTAGTCGAGCACGTCTGTTTGGGTCGGGTAGATGAGCTGGTGTGAGATGGGCGTGTATGAGATGTCGGCGGGCGGGGGGAGCGCGTCGGGGTGGCGGGGAATGATGTAGGGGTCGTAGTCGAGGATGGGGTAAATGGGGAGCATGGCTAGGGAGGGGGTCGACGAGGGGGAACGCGTATTTAAGAGACATGTCGCGGCATCCGAGGACATCCGTCGCGGAGTTGAGATTTGATTCCGGTCCTTACGCGATATCCCTCGGCGATCACGATAAACTATGCAATTTTGCTTCCTTTTTCGCACCCGATACCGACGATCTTGTACACCGCCACTTCACATGCCCTTTTATGGAACACCCCCTCGCTATATAACCCCACTCAGCGCGTGTCCGATCCACCACAGCGATGGCCCAGTACAACCAATACCCACCCTCCTCCTACTACAGCGACGACATCGAATCATTCCCCGACGACGGTATATCCTTTGCTCCACACCACACTCAGCGACAAAGGATCACCATCGCACACCCATACGCACGTCTATACGCCAAAAAGGACGGCTCAAAGCGCAGAAAGATATGGAATCACGTCCTCGAAAAACAGCTCTTTTCTCCCCAAGAATTGTCCGTACAACTCGTCTTGCTCTTCATCTTATTCATGTCCTTTCAGATCCACCATGGGTGCTCCTCACCGCCGCACCATATACATCGCCTCCCTCGAGGCCCACATCGATCGCATCCATAATCAGTTGCTCGGCATCGGCCTATATCCCATTCCATTCGAGCGCCTTGAACCCTATCGCGGTCTCAACTCAAAGACTGCAAAGGTATTTGTCCCATTCTCCGCTTGTCCTCGTATCCAATCATCTCCCCAGAGTATGGTCGCTGGTCTGCAGCACGATGCAACACACTTGAAGTTGAAGCTCTTGGAGCTCGAGCGCTCGGTCTGTACTCTCCTCCAATTCCTCGGTTCGCTCACCCGTCTGTGCCACAGAACACCAATCTCCGCAAGCTCCTCGGCACCCACAATCCGTCCAAATCATCTCTCTCTCATCCATCCGCTCCCTCCCCCATGGCTCTCGAGGCGGATGTTCGGAGGCACTCTGTCGATGTTTCTGGAATGGGTATGGGTGTTCATACGGGCTACAATAATCACCTTCATCGGTAGTCGATCGATATATATTTCTCTTCTACAGTAGTATTAGTTACCCATCCGTACTCAATCCCATATGCCACCCCCATCCAATTTGACCCGTTGGTCTTGCTTTGCCTTACTCCCCTGCGGTCGTCCCGCCCGTCCACCTCCACGCCTGCCGTGATATTTCTTTTGTTGCCGCTGACGCTTCGCGAGATCCGTCGCAACCCTTTCCCGAACATCGACACTCCGCAGTGTGAGTGCCGCCGTCATTTTCGCCAGCGTATCAGGGGAAGGTGATCGTGAGCGCGGCGGGGAACGGGACAGTCGAGACAGTGCCGTAGACGCTCGAGATGGCGGCCTACTTTCTCCTTGGAGATCAGCACCGCTTCCTGTCCCTGGCCTCATGGGCGCTCCCCCATCAATTAGCACATTTTCGTGCTCATCGCCAGGCTCAGTCTTGGCCGTCCGTGTGCGCACCCCAATTTCCTCCCCGTCCTTTTCTCGTTCCCCTGGTTCCCCCTCCTCGCCCTCATCTCCGTCCTCTTCCTCACTTTCCACGTCTTCAGTTTCCGCCCCCTCCGTATCAGATTCTTCTTCTTCTTCTTCCAAATCTGCATCTTCATCATTTCCTCTCTGTTCTTCCCCCGTCACAGTTTCCATGTACTCCAGACGTAATCAGACGGTGCACAACGAAGCGGGCAAACCATCAGAAGCATACCTCCTCCAGAACTTTCTGATCCTTTTTCGTAAATCCGCTCGCAGCAACCACAACATCCAACCGGAAACCATCGCCTTCTTTATCCTCACTAGGTTTGATCATGTTAAAACGAGGATACAATGCGCTCTCGTATTTGAATCGTCGCTTGAAGAATCTTCGAATGCACTCTACATCGCGGTTGAAATACCTAGTTTACACCATCGTGGATCATGCTGCCGAGGATCGCCAAGACACCCGGTGCTTACCATTCCGCATTTTCGTGTGATGTACTCACCATCTGTGGAAAATCAATAACGACCGGCTCTCCACTGTCCCGGCGAATAAGTATATTGAATTCATTATAATCCCCGTGGATCAGCCCGGCCCGTGCGAAACGAACAATGATGTCCATCAATGTGGAGTATAATTTCCCAGGCGATGGGATATTGGAAATCTGCCGTCTACGCCCTACGTTAAGTCGAACGATACGGTGCGGGCATCGACTTACAGTGGATATCCATCAATGGCCTCCATGAGGATGCAGTGCCGCGCATGATCAATGGGTCTTGGAATTGGAAATTGGTGGTCGTACAGGATCTATGCGTTGGCTAGATTACAGAGCCACGTTCAATACAAACAGGCCAGACCCTCACCTTCATGAATGCCCATTCCTTTTCTGCAGCAAGCCGAGACATGTACATCCACGATGCAGACGTACGCTTTCCTAGGTAATCACGTTTTTCCTTGATGGCACGGAATGATATACGGCCTAGACTGATCGAGCCCTGTCTGCTTGCGTATCCCGCGCGGAGAGTGAACGCCTACCGGTGAAGTTTCAGCACCATCTCCTTGCCCTCTCCATCGGCCACGATGTGCACATCTGTCGAGTGGGCACATGAGATAAGGTGAAGACTTGGAGTGCTCACCGGCTTCCTTGCCAACGCCGATCTGGTTTCCAACCGAATACATTGAATCCCGCTTTGAGAGCGCGCGCATCGCCAAGTAGTCGTATCCCCCATACGTCAACCTATATCCATCATCTGCACCATGTCAATCACGCTCTCTCGTGAACGGAACGCGTGCCTACATTTAGAGTTTTGAACTCGTGCGACCAAGTTACGTTTGGCAAGGGAGCCCACGATTTTGTTGACGCCTCCATTACGCAGACCAGAGACCTGCACGATGAGCGGGGTTGGCACGACATGATGATTCTTTGATCCGATTTCGACCTAGAATACACGGTGTACAAAAAGTGTGAGACGATCGAACAGGGTGTGTCATACCGCAGTCAACACCCTAAATTCATCTGGGGTGATATACCGCAGATCGGTTGCGTCAAGCTTCATGGTAGGAGGACAAGAACGCGTGGGAGTGAATTACCCGAGCGAGCTGTCCTTGCAGATCGTCCAACATGCCCCGGTCTAGTGCGGTCGTCCGCAAAGCCAGCAAGGTTTTTCACTTCATGTCACTGTTGTACGATGACCTGAGTCGTAGGCTACCGCAGATGACCTCGCTGCTTCCATCCTGCCAACGCGCACTATACATGGCAAGACGTAGGTCCCCCTGCTCGTCCTCATGTCATGCTGCAGTCTGCCCAGCCTTTCGTTCACTATCAAGCTGGCGTCCGATCTATCCGATGATCAACGCGACGAGATATGGCAACTATTCGAGGAGAACATGTATGAACTGTACGTCTGTTGAGAAGGCTGCTGTTCGCTGTGCCCACACCCTCCCAGATACCACGCCTCCTCGTTTGGCTGGAACCCCCCACACAAACGAAAAGAAATGTTCCATGCCCAGAGTCGCTTCGTCATCGTACGCGATACAGCGACGCACATCGTCGCGTATACCATATTTCGTTTCGAGAGGGAGGATCGTCAAGATGTCGTCTACTGGTAGATCATCACCTTGGCTCGCTGTTGATCACGCTGACCCTCGTGCGAGCTATGAGCTCCAGGTGTCCAAGCACTCTCGACGGTTCGGCCTTGGGAGGTTGTTGGTCCAGATGCTCTCCGACATTGGCGCGCAATGGGAGATGACCAAGGTCATGCTCACCGTGTTCAAAGGTCACCGCACGCTCTGTTTGATCCTACGACGTCGCTCATGTGCACGCAGCAAACCACACCGCGTTGCTGTTCTACAAGTCGATAGGGTACGCTGACGCTTACTGGTCAAACGCGCGACTGACACGAAACGCAGGTTCACCACGGACGAGATGTCCCCCGACTTTGGCAATCACGCCGAGGGCGGGGTGGAGGACGAGTGCGACTATACCATCTTGTCTCGGCGTATCTCAGTACCCTGTTTACATTTGTTTACTTGATCATCTATACTTTGTACGCCGAACACATCCGCACTGCACCAAGTTGCACTCATGCCACCATCTCTACGGACGCTCACTGTATCCCGGTGTTCCCTTGGCCGTCGCTATGCATCACACGGGGCACCCCATTACAACGAGCCTACCGGTTGGTTGTTTGGCGAAAAGGTAAATCGCTTCCTCGCGCGCAATGCGGTAACTCAACGTCCGCACACGTTCCAGCCACTACCCCCAGGCCAGAAACGAGTGAAAGAGGATTGGGAAAACATTTGGTACCTTGGGATGTTTGGGTCGATGGCATTGGCTTCAGTATTGCTCTACTACAAGCCAGATACAAGGTATGCACCGTTGCCTTCCCTACGTGTGGACTGAACAGACTCTATCTAGCATACAAACATGGGCGCTGAAAGAGGCAAAGGAGAGGATGGAGGCTCGCGGGGAGAAATACAAGTATGAGTCATCTTCGTAGACTTCAAAGCACCTTGTGCTTTTAGTACCATATGCCATTGCACTCGAACACTTACGATTTTGAGTGGTGTCGTCAGAGCTTATGATTGTCTACTGATGGGCAATGCTGAGAGGAGATGCTAATGAAGGGATAATGTGCAACTACATAAGTAAGATGATACCAGCAAATTATGGGCTTCATATCTTCATCTCTCAGGCAAATTCCAAAACCTTGGTGATAATACCTGTGCCAACTGAATAAATTCAAGTCAGACACCACGTTCTCGACGGCAAGCACGCATGACTCACTCGTCTTGTTGCCCTCACGAAGCGTGAACCTGCAAATGTTGTATGAGCCCAGATCCACCCGAGAAACGGGTTCGAAACCTACCGAGAACCAACTTCGGCAGCAACGTCCGTCTGGAGGGAACAAATCATCTCCACATTGTCGCCGGGCATAACCTAGCGTACAACTAAGACAACAAAAAATCCCAATGTGCAGCGACTCACCATCCTTTCTTCGGCATCCGGAGTGTCAGGTGGGAACGTCAGTGATGTTGTGATGTCGGCAGTCCGAAGGAAGAGTTGTGGGCGATAGTTGGACATGAATGGTGTATAGCGTCCACCTGAAATACGTCAGCACAATGAAATGCAGAGTCCGAACATGACAAACCTTCGTCCTGGGTGAGGATATAAAGTTGGGCCACGAATTGCTTGACGGCTTTGATCGAGCCAGGGATGGTAATAATTTGACCGCGTTTGAGCTGTTCCCGCTTGACACCACGGAGCAAAACGCCCATGTTGTCTCCGGCTTCACCCTGTCGACAACAAGCATGGGCTACTTGATCTTGTCAGAGAACAACGAATGCTTACTCTCTCCAGCTCCTTGTGGAACATCTCTATTAGGAATAAGTTTACGTGGTGAGAAGGGGAACATGAGAGTACTCACCAATTCCCGTCAAAGTGGTCTTGAGTGACGAACCGAGGCCAAGAATCTCGATTTCTTCACCCTTTGTGATCACACCACGCTCAGCCTGATGAAGGTGTGAATCGACGTACTAGGCATGTGGATCGACTTTACTCACACGACCCGTAGCAACAGTACCACGGCCGGGAATGGAGAACACATCCTCGACAGGCATGAGGAACGGTTTTTCGAGGTCACCTTTGCGAGATGAGTACCCTTGCGGTTAAAAAATAGCAAGGACATACGAGGAGGGACGTCAAGCCAACGGTCGCAGGCTGCTACGAGTTCGAGAACTTTGTTCTTGCCAATCTCGTCGTCACGACCCTCGAGGGCAGCCAAGGCTGAACCGGCGATGATAGGAGTGTTTTCGCCATCAAAGTTGTATGTGGAGAGTAGGTCGCGCATCTCCATATCCACGAGCTCGAGCATTTCCTCGTCGGGGACCATGTCGACCTTGTTGATGAAGACGACAAGTTTTTTGATGCCGACTTGGCGAGCAAGGAGAAGGTGCTCGCGAGTTTGAGGCATCTGGCCGTCGGTAGCTGAGACAACGATAATACCACCGTCCATCTGGGCAGCACCGGTAATCATGTTCTTGATGTCTGGAAGAGATGAGTGGAAGGGAAGTCGGAGATACGTAGAACGCACAGTCAGCGTGGCCAGGACAGTCGACGTGAGCATAGTGACGATTGTCGGACTCATATTCTACATGGGCAGAATTGATGGTGATACCACGCGCCTTTTCCTCGGGAGCCTTGTCGATCTGGGCGTAATCAGTGAACTTGGCAGAGCCTTTGTCCGAAAGCACTTTGGTGATGGCAGCGGTGAGGGTTGTCTTTCCGTGGTCGACATGGCCTGTGTACGCGTCAAGACGCGCCGTGGGGGAGAAGAAAATATATACCAATGGTTCCGATGTTCATATGCGTCTTTGACCGGGAGAATTTTGTCGCCGCTTCCGCATAACAACGTCTGAAGGCCAGTTGTGGTTCAGGACGTATGTATGTGGGCTGCCTGAGCCATTGGGTCGTCCGGCAGCGGGGTGATGCTCTGAGTGCTGGGAGGGTTGTGAATGCTCTCTGTGCTGCCAAACGAAACATGACTGGGGAAAAAAGAAAAAGTATCCGGTTATAAGCAGAGCGGAGTGCGAAACGGCTTGGGATGGACAGACATCATCTCTTGAACGGCGCCGTCGCTTTCTTGTCTGACCCAAACGCAAGTTGACCCTCTCCTCGTCCCCCGCTACGCTTACCCCCGCCCAGACACAGAATGCACCAATACAGCAGCGCATCCAGTTTCTACAAGCAAAGGGTCTCTCCCAGCAAGAAATAGACCAGGCCTTTGCACTTGCAGCCAATCAGTCCAGCCAACCGTTTCCTCCCATCCACCATCAGTGGGACTGGCGCGACTATTTCGTACGTCTTCTCTCGCTCTTCCCTTTTCCTTCCTCAACCCATCCAGATCACCGCTGTGCTCTCAGGTTCCGTAACGTATGTTGCTGTTGCCTTGTTCAAAAAATACCTCTTGCCTCATTTGGTGCCACCATCTGCGACCGCCTACGAGGAGGACCGCGACGCACTCACCGCCCAGTTCGACGCCGCAGAGGCACTCCTAAAGGAAATCCAAGCCGAGACCGCTGCCGTGCGTACAGCAGTCGAGGAACAAAAAGAGCGTGTGGACAAGGCTACTCGAGACGTCCAAGATGTCGTCGTCGAAATGCGTCAGGGAGAGGCGAAAACAAGGGATGAGATGCGTGAAATTCGTGACGAAATCGAGAACATCCGAGAGATGCTGCCCAAGGTGCTCCTTATCTCTCCTGCTGTTTCCCCTCTGACCAATATTCCGCTCAAGATGATCGACAAGAACAAGGAATCTCAGAAGCAGTCCCTCGCAGAGCTTCAACAAGAGCTCAAGTCACTCAAGGCTCTCTTGCTCAGCCGTGGTCCAAGTGCTCTCGCAAGCTCCCCCTCCACACCATTGCTGGCGTTGACAGGTAGACCATCGATTCCTCCATGGCAACTCGCCACGGCCCCTTCCCCACCCCCCGCGTCAGAGCCCGCGAGAGGTGCCTCTCCTGTTCTCTCAAATGGTAAAGGCAAACAAGTAGATTTGGTTTCTGACGAAACCTCGTAATTTATATGCTTTGTACTTTGTACTTCGTTTGAATGTGATGGTGCATTACCCCGCTTGTGTATGTCCATGTTGAAGTAGCGACGGATTGGTCTCTCTCCCATCCTATGTTTTCCCAGTTCCGCCAGGCAGTGGAAAACCTCGCACAGTCTCAAGACAATCTCTTGTCTCCCGACGTGAGGAGCCAGTCACCAGACGCTCTGCGCCAGTCTTCGCAGTTGGCTGAAAATGCTCTTGTGAACCTTCGCAAGTCAATTGCGTCTCAACGGATCGCGGGTCCTGCTCCACAAAACACCCCCAGGGCACGGTCGGCCAGCCCCGGCCCTTCATCAACTACACGCAAGACTACCCTCGAGGAGCGGTTGCGTGCACGGCTTGCCGGATCTGAATCCTCGGCAGGCAGCGCGTCGAAACCGTCGACAAGCGCATCACCAACCCCCCAAACGGCCCCCGTAACCCAGCAGCCCGCTTTGACCCCCGTGCCGGACCCCCCAAGGCCTGCGCTGGGTACTACATCCCCCACTCTAGACACTTCCACTGGCACCTCCGTCCAGGCCGAAGAACCTGGGCACATTGCTGACCCTTTGGCTCCACAAGAATCCAATGATCCCGCTCAACCACCACCCACAACGCCTTCTGCAGATCCCCAGCTAGATCCCACTAGCTCCTCGTCTGTGCACTCAGTGGATGTCATCCATACAGACTCCACGACCGATCCTTGCGTAAATGTGACACCGACGCAAGAAGCACAACAAGTGACCCAAACGGAGGACCAGCAACCTCTCGTGCAGCAATGTACAGAAGCTTCTGAGGCTGTTGACGAGTCGACCGTAGGCGCAGACCCTGCTGGAGAAGAGAGCGCCAAAGCAGAGCCTGAACCTACGGTCACAGACAAGTCAAATGATGCCAGTGTCGAGGCGCTTCAAGAACGCCTCAAACTGGTGGAGCAAAGATTTGCAGGTGGAGTCCCACGTCTTGCGTATTTTCCGCTAGCGTGAACATTGGGTGCAACAGAGGTGTCCACTTCGTTCAAGAAGCTTCAAGTTGAAAGACGGGATATAGATGGTGTCATCAGTGACTTGACCCCGTTGAAAGAACCCAAGGATGTCGCAGCCTTGCGCGAGTATCTTGTCAACGTCAATATGAAAATAGAGGTAAGTAACATGTCTCACTAGGACGATCCGTTTATAAAAATCTCCACAGCTAGGCCAAGACGATTTACAGCGACTCAATGAAAAGCTTACACGTACGCTCGTTATTCATTCTTTTTCTCTCGTCGTTTCTTAAAAATTCTGTCGTTGACAGGACAGGAGGAACGATTGGAAGAACTCCAAGACACCCACCAACGGGAGACTACTCTCCAGTCGGATCAAATGGGAAAACTGCGCCAACAAATGAGCGAGGCTGAAGCTCTCATCGCTGCATCACAGTCTACACTTTCACAAACAGAAGAGGACAAAGATAAGCGAGACTCAGATATTGAACAACTGCGCGCCGAGGTCACCAAGGCGAACGAAATGGCCAAAGAGGAGGAGGAGAAAAGAGTGAAGGCCATAAGTTTACTCAAAACTGTGAGGCAGAAATTGGTAAAGGCAGAGAAGGAGAGGGATGATGCGTTGCGTGAGCTGAGTGAGGCGAGAGACAGGCGTTTGGAGGAGAAGGAGAGGGATCGCGCTGAGCGAGTCAACCTGGAAAAGCAAGTCGATGCGGCCAATGCAGAGCGAGAAAGGGCGGTCGTTGGGTTGCGAGCACAATTCGACAAGGACGCTGCCGCTGCCAAGGACCGTGCCGAAAGAGACATTCAAGCTGTAAGACAACAGCTTGATGCAGAAATGAACGCACAGAAGGTAACGCTCAGTGCATTGTGTTGATCGATAGCTCATGGCCTTCAAGGTTTCGTATTCTACAGAAATTTCTGCCAAAAAATCGCGCATCAATACCCTTGAGAACACAATGGCCAACCTCACTGGCGAGAATAGATCATTCTTCGAGCAGTTGGAGTTGCGACAGGCTGAGCTCGAGTCCTCTCAGTACCATTCAGAGTCACTTCAAGCACAAAACACAGAGCTTCAGTTCCAACTCAAAGAGTTGGAAGAGCGAATTGCCCTACTCACTGATGAAGTTGGTGAGATTCGAGGGGAGCACGAAATGCGATCCCAAGTCTCCGGTGTTTCTGCAGAGGAAGTTTCACAACTAGTCTCCTCTGTAGAAGTCAAATACGAAGCGAGGCTCTTCGAACTCAAGAGGATATTATCAACCGCTGAGAAGGAGCACACCGAAGCCGAGGCGACCTGGAGTCGCAAACTCACAGAGAAGACCCAGGAGACTGAGGAACTAAAACACATGCTGCAATCCTCTGCCCAACTGCGCGAGCAGGATGAAGATGTCACGGGGGCGTTGAAAGCTGAAATCGAGAAGCTCCAAACCGAGGGCCGATCTCATCAGGTCCGATTATGCGAACTTCAGACACATATTGACGCCTCCAAGGATGCCGAGGTGAGTATTCGTATGTTCCACGTGAGCGTTTTGCCAATCGGTTTTCTGGGCATAGTCGAATCTTCACCGACGGCTTTCGGAAGCTGCAGCCCGTGCTGATGACAGCGAAAAACAACTCGAGGAGAGCAAATCCAGAGAGGCTCAGTTCCGCACGCAAAATAAGGTATGATCTCTGTCCTTTCTATGTCACCTCACGGAATAAGAAATAGGTTCTCCGGGATGAACTCCGAAAAGTCCAGAATTCGGTTGCCGTTCTGGAGAGGCAGCGTAGTCCGGGTGCTTCATACTGGACATCTCGATCAGAGGCCTTGAACTCACGTACCTCTATCTCCTCGATCCCGGATGCGCCTTCGTCCTCGCTCGCTCCGTCAAGGAATGATGATGAAATCAACTACGAGTACCTGCGGAATGTCATTCTTCAATTCCTAGAACACAAGGAGATGAGAGTAAGTGCTGCCGGCCAACTGACCTTGCATGCGAGTGACAAATCTCCCTAGCCGAATCTTGTACGGGTTTTATCGACCATTCTGCACTTCACTCCTCAAGAGACACGGCGACTCATGTCCAAAGTATGACGGAATTGATACCATTGATGTGTTATGCTCTCTTGGACGATTCAATGGAAGATAGTCATACCTTCAATGATGCCCTGGGTCTTTCTAGGACTTTTTCAGATCACCTTATTCCTGATTGTTAATTGGTTTAATTCTTTATTCCATAAAAACGTTCAGAACGAGCCCTATCGTGAAACATTTCGTTTTGATCAGTGGAGCGAGAAGAGAAAAGCGGAATACTTTTTTTTCTTCCTCATTTATTGTGCGCAGGGGGAACCCAAGTTGTCTAAATCTATTGGGAGGCTATGTCCATATGCCTTGAAGCGGCGTGTTAGGGAACCTTGAGTTCCTTCGTTCTGCGGTCGGGGGTGTCCGTGTGATGCTTTGAAGAATGCTTGTGACCTTCCGACCCAGGGTCCGCTGCAGCTCCCGCCGGGGCATGCGAGGAGGTAATGTTGGCACAATGGCGACGTAACTTTGCGCATCCGGTGGAGGTGACGCTGCAGTTGGCACAGAATGGATAGGCCGTCGGCCATCTGTGCGGAATACTTGGATCATTACGAAGTTCCGGGTCGCGTCACGGCTTCCCATAAGTAACTTGGAACACCCACTCGTATACGTCAAGGACTTTGTGTCACATTCTATGTCCCTGGCGAGTTTGACACGGAACTCATATCAGAATGGCATATCTCCAACTCAGGTGAGATATGTAGTACTAGAAATCTGAACATCAATTCTAACGCAATCCATCGACTCTCGCGCTTGAAGTGGTTAGACCTTTGCAAATTATGGGTGGAGAGAGTAACATCGCTCCATGGCTCACCCAACGTCGGGCCTGCAATCAGTGGTGTGCAAAAATGTGCTTCAAGCTGTCAGAGAACTAATTCATGAACCATGCATACAGACGCAATTATTGATCTGTGCAGCATCTACGATGCCAATCCAACTCTCCTTGGCTATCTCAAGCTCGCTCTGAGTGATGGGCTTGTATCAACTACAGATTTTGTTGCTACGTTCCTCCGCGCTGCACGATCATCGCAGCTTCAGAATGGCTCGACGCTCGACGCACTTTGTCGCGTAGCATTGGACAATCACTATGCCTCTGGGATGCAACCGCTGGGCTCCCTCCTCCCTTCTGCAAGTTCCCAGACTACCATACTAGCCATAGCAAACGATGCGCTCGTTTTCCTCCGTCAGGCATACACTCTCCCGCCTTCCACTTTCCATAGACTGTCGACATCCGCTTCGGAGCTTATCACCTTGCTTCTGCCCTGCGTGCCGGATGTTTTACAATTGTCGACGACCCAAGCCATGATATGTTTTGGAGACGCCAATGACTTGCTCCATTCCATGCGACTCGCTCCAGAAGTCCGTCAAGTGCTGGAGACGTTTGTGTTCTCCCTGAGTCTCCTGATTGGAGATGATGCCAAGGCTGCCCGTGAGGCACAGATGATACATAGTCAACTTGCGCTCGGAAAGAGCAGTATGCTGGGTTCCAATCTCGAAGCTGACTTCATCTCGTGCGGTCTACTGCTTCAGTCTCTCGTGAGCCATTCTGCCTTTTCGTCACTACTATGCTAATAACTTGAAAGATTGCGTCCCGCGCCAGCGATTATGGGGCTGGCAGTGGTTCGGAGGCCGTGGCATTGCTAACAGGTCTATTTCGATGGACTTCCTTGGCTTCAAATGTCTTTTACACCCAAATGCTTTTGGCGTCTATGACGTGTGTTGCACAGAGCTCGCCAAATGGCATCCATGACGGTTCGTTTTTCATATGGAGAACGTTTGTTCTTGGTCGCGTGAGATGTCTTGTTATGCGCATAAACGCCGCTTTATTGAGCTCAATATACAGCTGCCTCGCCTCTTGCACATATTTGAGAATCAACTGGAGAGCCATGGAACGGTTGAGGCGGACTGGGTATGTCATTACCGCCTTCACAGGCTGACATCACTTCATATTTTTACAGCGGGCTGCGATGCATGCTGCAGTTTCTGCGGTGCTTCAACGCTCCGATCTGCTCTCACAGTGTGATCATGTCCAGGTGCAGGTGAGGTCCAAGGAAGCAAATGAAGAAGAGACTGCTATGTTGGGTTTCTCTGCTCAGATGTAGCTATCTACTCACCTCAATTTCAGCCCAGGTCCATTTATCAGAGATTTAATACAGCAACTTTACGCTATCGGGCTTATAGATTACACATTCGCGATGGCTGCGGATCCTACTCTCGCGAACGATTCTGGAACACGCCTTCAGGCTGAAGCGTTTGAGCATAACTGTACACTTGATGTGAAAGAGCCGTCGTTTGCGTAGAGCACTAGCTGATGTGTCAAGTTCACAGAGTTATCTCGAGTCAAGACTCACAATGGAGCTCAGTGAAGAAGATACTCGGACATTATTGCACCGTATCCGTATGGAACCGGGAAGCCACCATTTCTTTGCTCAAATAGTTCATAAAGTGAGTGGTTGAGAATCATTATTGCATTTGACCAATGGGTACTCGCAGCGTTTCACATCCCACTCGAAATCCGGAGATGTAGAAGTCCTAAGCCATCTCACTAAGATTCTCTACACCCACGATTTTGCGTTGGATATTCTGTCTCTCCACCTCAAAATCACGGACCTCGTGTTCGAGGCACTGGAATTACTTTACGAGTACGATTGTGAAACCATTGGTGCGTGTATTTTTCAACAACGTGAGCATACTCATTAAATGACCCAAAGGTGATCCACAAACGGCTGTTAGCCACATTGGGGACGTTGTGTTATTTATCCAGATGGTGTTGACCAAGTTTCAGGTTGGTATATCCGTACACTACACCGTCTTCAATGTTGACCGAACCATGTTTTGCAGATTTCGGCACCCTCGCTAAAGAAGGGTGGTACAGTACTTCGCACAGAGTTTTTACGGTCGTTGCGGGTTTATCGTCCAGAGGAGGACCTTCCCCTTGATGTAAAAACGGTGTTTACTGGGTGGTTTAAAGCTATATTTGACAGCAGCAGCGAAGGTATCGATGATACTATTCTCCGGTAAATCCAAGTGTGCATTTCTTGTCGTAATATTCACTCTGGAAACCAGGTCAACGAAACCTATCACTCTACTTCAGATGTCGCCAACGCTTTTCTCTCAAGCTTGCATCGCACGACAAGAGGGACGTATAGATAGTGACGTTCTCCACAATGGCATTTCGTATTTCCTTGGCCCACTTCTCAACTGGACGCTTGTGGGTGTTGTTCATGCGATGCTCTTTGAAGTGCAGCAACGGGGGTGAGCTCTTTAATGACCATTTTCTTTGACTTTTTCTCAGGAACGAGCTGTGTAGGTTTGCTGCCCCTGTTCAACTTGAGGTTCTACAAAGTCTATTATTGGCATCGACGTGTCCCCATGTGATTCTCCGCCTCTGTAGCCCAAACATTTTGAAAATCCTCTCAGGAAAACGTACACAGCTCGTGATATCCAGTCCCAATTACGACATTGGTGCCATCAGATCTGTCGCGCTCCGGACATTGTCAGGACAAAGGGAGGGTGAGGGCATTTTCATTTGTTGCCCAACTTTTCTTGACGACGATCATCTTTGTAGTGGGAAACAGCCACGACACCACGACAACAGCCCCAGAGGCGTTCCTGGAATTCCCCAGGCGAGAAATACGCGAGGCTTTCGCATTGGCACGACAACACAAAGTGCCTCGCATCGATGTGGGTCGCTGCCTCACCATCACAACGCCCTCGAAATTTCTTTTGTTGCTCTGGACCGAGCTGTGTGTTGCTGCGAGCCTCGGGGAAACCGAAACGTGTCGCAGGATCATCACGTTTGTGCTCGCCACGCCGCGTTCTGGTGCACCACCACTTCTCCCTCTATTCATGTACAACGTTTTGCCTCAGTTGATTGCTGCGGTCGACAAGCAAGGTGGTGATACAAGTGTCAACACGGAACTTTTAGCGACGATTATCGCTGGGGCACTCTCGGGTGCATTGCATCTTGAATGGGCACTACAGACCGTATGCAACGAGCACACTGCGCAGCTGGGACAGGCAAGTGCTGTATTGGCAAGGAAATTAGCCGTGGACCTCCGTGCACGTAAACCAACTTCGAGGACGAGCAGGGCGATACTCGAAGGGTTGAGCGCATTATCTCCTTTTGCGACAAACTTTCCTGTCTTTATGATCTAGTCTATGATACATGTAGGAGATGTGTAGATTGGCATGTGCTACCAAAAATTCATCTCACACTGTGGGTGTTGGTGGAGCTGCCAGCAGTTCCGTCAGTAGGAACGACAATAACTTTGAGCAAGGACGCACGACAGCAAGCATTTTCCGAAGGATCGCAAATTTGGTCTGGCGGGCAGAGAATGAGACAAGATGAATCTGTAGACATCTGCCGGACCAATACATTGATCACTGTTCAGTTTTGCTAGATCCGACAGCCTACGAACCTTCAAATTATCCTCGGGTATCATATGAGGACTACACGAGTGGTATTCGGGTTGGATGGTACTGGAATGGATGCCAAGGTGGTGAAGTGCTTTGCGGATCTCTACGGCTACTGGCATAAAGTCGTGATCACGGGACGCCATCACATGCACTGATGCGACTATCTTGGATTCAGAGAGCTGCCAGACATGCAGTTCATGGACTGAAAGCACGCCCTTGACGTTTAAAATTGATGCCCGCACTTCATCAAGGGAGATGGCTGACGGGACGCCCTGTAATAAAATGAAGGACGCGCTCCGAACTTTGGGGCAGTGTAATATCAGAATCAATGTCAGTTGTGGGCAAAATGCGGAGAAACGTACCCAACGGCAATGCGGAGGAAAAAATGATGACGGTGATCACCAGACTGATCACTGGATCAAAATAAAACTTGAACTCCCACGTTGTGAGCCAGATGACAAGACCAGTGGCAATGACGCCAACGTTGCCCAGGGCATCGCCCAAGACGTGTAGCACCAAGGCCTGCATGTTCATGGAGCCATGCATGCCATTCTTCCCATGCGCATGGCCAACGTGTTCTGCGGACATTAGATGGAATCGAGAAGAATCTTCTGTCGGTGTCCGAAGGAGGGGTGTCTCTTCACTTGTCCGGATAGTGATGTCCTGGATGGGTGCATGTTGTGAGGGATGCGGCCGTGAACGCGGTGGGGAGGAGGCAATGTCTTGAGCGGTTTGTACAAGTGAAGCACGGGTAGCGACGGGGTGTCCGTACAATGAAGAGTAGGACGTGGAGCGGTTCCGGGATACGACAAGGTCGTCGTTGTCGTTTCGGGGAGCTTGTATGCTGGCAGGTCGAGATGGCGGAGCGCTGCCCTTGTGCTCATGGGTATGACTATGTTCTGTGACGAATGATTACGGCGGCAACAAGACATGGCAGGGACTCCTTACCGTGGAAGAGGAATAGGCCGACGATATTAGATGCGAGACCAAATGATCCGACTATGACTATCAATCGGGGATTTGAGATCTCTGGGCGAGTTAAGTAGCGGGCTTGGGGGAAAAAGGAATGGAACACACCAGGCGTGCTGAAGAAGCGTTCCAACGCCTCCATCGTGATGGAGAAGCAGAGTGCCAGCAGGAAGACGCCATTGATGAGAGCGGCAAGGATTTCAGCCCTGTGCCAGCCGTAAGAGTAGCGGGAATCATTTGCATTTTGACTGGAAAGCTGGGTGTGAAGAGCCGTGAGATGGGATGACGAAATGGGCCGGGTCTAGCACACACCTTGATAGCATAGAGAGCAACGATCAGACTCATGACGTCGCTATGGGAGGATGAGCCATGTGCCAAAATGTGGGTGTAGTACGCACTTGAGCATATGAAAACTGTCGGCGACCAGAGCGAGTGAGCCAACCGCATAACCTGTGGAGATTAGAGGGGTTTGGAAACGGGGAGGCTGCCACGTACCGACGATGATTTCTATGAAGAAGAAGCAGATGTCTATGATCAGCAAAAGTGATATCCGAGTTGAACGAGACAAGGCCATTGGGGAGGAGAAAGACGTCAAGCGAACAAGCAAGCGAAAGACCGACGATTGCTTATTAGTCAGCGCCATTGAATATCTTTTCTTTCTACTTGTCTCGAACTTTAAAAAAAATGGCTGCCCCGTCGATGGCCGCAGCCCTGGCTGCAACGTTACCAACGCCTGCCACCGCGCCAGCACCAGCTGCGCCAACATATGAGGCCATCCCAGCTTCGATGGCTACCGCGATCGATATCGAGGCAGAGATACCGCTAACTTGCGTACAATTAGATGCTCTGGTATGCCTGTTCATATCCGCCCCTCTGTGTGGACGCGACCCGGTGGGACACAGTTTAATGCTGATGGCGGGTGTTTGTCTGGTGTTGTAGGTTGTTGCGAAGATCGTGCAACATGGACGGGAAGCGCCGTCTGCTTCTGCGCACGGACTTTTACTCGGGCTTGACTTGGATGGGGTCCTTGAGGTGTCCAACAGTTTTCCATTGCCGAGTCACACAAGCGAGGAAGATGACAAGTCGTCCAAGTCTATTGGTGGGTGCATCGCATATATGATGTGATCGATGGGCCGAACAAGGGGCAGCACGATATCAGGGATTAATGCTACGATCACTCAAGGAAGTGCAAAGGGATGACAATGTGGTCGGATTCTACCAAGCGACAAAGCTAGGTGCATTCCTTAATCAGGCGCTAGTAGATACGCAGGCGATACATCAGGAGAGGCTAAGACACGGTGGAGTTGTGATCGTGCATGGTAATTTAAATTTTCCTGATGGGGGGGAGTCATAATTAATAATGTATGGACAGATGTTTCGCAAGCTGCTCGAGGACAGGCGTCATTCCGGGCATTCAGATTGACCAGTCCATTTATGGACGCATACAAGAAGGGAAATTTCAGCGCTCCGAGGTGGGAAGCATTTATGTGTTGCGGGTTTCAGCTTACGCAAGGACAGCCTGACGACACATCGGCTGACGTTTTCATCCATACTGGAAGAAATTCCGGTGAGAATTCGGACAAACCCGCTAGCGAGTGGGTTCCTGCAGGCACTTGCTGCGCCGGGAACGACGGCGTCTGACGGGTCGTACACGGTGATGGACCTCGGGCATTCTGGAGTGTCACGCAGCCTCGAGCAAGTGTCGGAGGCGATTGACAATTTCCGTACGGAGGACGGGAACGTGGGATATCTGACGAGGCAGATCGCGAGGGAAAAGATGCGGGCGGAGGCGTACGTTGCGAAGCGGCGGGAGGAGAATGCGCAGCGTGTCGCGGAAGGTTTGAGTCCGCTTCCCGAGGAGGATGTGAGCCGGTTGTTCAAGATACCTAACGAACCGAGCCGGCTTGAGAGTATGCTTCTACTTGGGCAGGTGGATGCGCACGGGAAGTCGCTTGAGACGCTCGCTGGTTTGGCACTTGTAAAAATGTTTGGTGCAAGGGTTAGTCGTGATTTCCATATTTAGAAAATTATATTGTTATCGTTCGGCTATATAAATACCTTGTTTCTCGCTCTCGTTCTTTGTCTTGTCATCATGGCTCCGCTCTTTTCTCTCCTCGCATTCGCTGCCCTCGCTCTCTTTTCCACCGCCGTTGCCTCGCCCCACATCGCCCGCCATGTTCTCGACCACCGACAACACAACCCCATCGTACACCGCGCGCCCATAGAACCCGTGCCGCGCAAACGCTCCCTCAACAGGCGCTGTGCACCATCGACCAACTCCACTACCTCGATCCCCTCCTCTACCCCTTCTTACGTCCCATCCTCTGCCCCGTCCCCATCCTCTGCCCCTCCTCCATCTTCTGCTCCTCCATCCTCTTCCCCGCCGCCATCCTCTTCCCCGCCCAGCCAGACACCCTCCCCCACCTCCGCACCCTCCCCAACCTCCTCGTCTGCGCCCCCCTCGTCCGCACTGACGACCACTTCCTCTTCCTCCGTTGCCCCCGCCCAAACATACTCGTCTTCGAGCACCAGCAGTGCCCCCAGCTTTCTCACCGGCACCCACGATGGTCAAGGTACCCCACTCTCCATTTTATCAGCCATCCCATTCAGCCGTTCTTTTAGGTACATGGTTCGATGTCGGCCTCGGTGCATGTGGCTACACCAACAATAATAATCAAAACATTGTCGCCATCTCCCAGGACATCTTTGATATCTATCCGTCAGTCCCATCCCTCTCCTCTTCTCCCCCTTCTCACTCTCCCACAGAGGTTACGATGGTGTTAACCCCAATAGCAACCCTGTTTGTGGCAAAGGCATTACGATCACCTGTAACTATCCACTTTTATTGTTTGCCCTCGCTCATTTTCCCTTTGCAGACGGGAGCATCTCGGTGATAGTCACCGTCACAGACAGATGTACCGGCTGTCAACAACTCGATCTCGATTTGGCTCCCTCCGCCTTTGCCACGCTCGCTGCCCTCGGCGTCGGTCGCATCGACATGACCTGGAAGTGGAATTGATCGATCCCTCTCCTTATTTTTTTTATTCATACGATTAACACTCAAGTCCCCCTCTGCATTCCGGCGCTGGTCGTTTGCTCCTTTGGAGAGCCTGGGGAAGTCTTGTGTAACTACCATACCCACACACGATGTGTGCTACGGCATGGATACCGTAGTTGATGGATTTGTGGTTGTCTTTGTCTCGACTGTTGTCTTGCCTTGCTTTGGCCAAGTGCTTGTTTAGAGTTTAGAATCCCTGTCTGTCTGTCTTGTCCATAATGGAATGGAACAGCCACCCTGTGTTATTGATTTTTCCTGATCTGGTCCGCATCTCCGTTTGTAGCCCTCTTCATTTCCGCTGTTCAGACGTGCTTACAAGGCTCGCCGCTGATTGCGGGAATCGCTTTGTTCCCCCCTCATCTCCGCCAAGCTACCGCAGCAATTGGTAAATTTAACAACCACTACGGGCAACGTCTCCACCCGATGTTGGTCTATTCCGTGGCCCACACGCCGTCGTCGCATCTCCGTGCCCACTTTTTGTAAATTCCCGAGTCATGCCGACCGCATGGCCCCGCTCACCCTGTCCCAATATAGCTCCTCCCTCGTACCCTTGACACCCTCGGAGACCGCGTGGTGCAGACCCTCGTCCATTCTTCCATCCCTGCTTTGATCCGTGAGCAGTGACGCGCACAAGTCCAACGCGAGGTATCGGATATGAGATGCTGCGCACGGAATCCTGGAGAACGGTCCAAGAACTTGACCCCGTACAGGGTGCACCATCACAAAGAACGGCGTGAGGCGCGAGCTCAACAAAGAGATTTGCTGCAGGTCAGGGCCATCAGTCCTCAACGCTTCCACCGCACCATAGACAGGGACAAACCTCACGCTGCATCACCCAGGATCCACGTTGAAGGAGACGTAAAAGCACCACCAAAATCGTCTGGACATTCAAGCAGCTCAACACCGGAACTCGGCCAGACGGGCCCCACACACCTGTGTTGTGGCAAGGTTGCTTATGCCTACCTCCCAAAGCGTTTTGGGAAGGTGAACGATCCACTCCTCAAACTTGCGCCCCTCACCCCCGTCACGAGGGTCAAAGTAGCCACTATACCCGGCCTCTTTCTCGAGCTGTGTGTGAAATTAATGAAGAACTTTGTTCCGCACATATGAGCTTACGAGCAAAAGTCGCCCGATAAAGTCTATTGTCAGCCGTTTCACCGCGGACCCAGAGGTAGTCCTCATAGCGTGATCAATTGTTGCTCCCAACACCGATGACGGCTCCCTTTCCCGCACGTTTTTACCCCTTTTATTCAGCATCGCCCAGATTGTTGGAAGAAGCGCCGAGTACATTGCGGCCGAAATCGGTCTCGGTAGCTGCGCACCCGATCCGCCATCGCCTTGAAGAAGCCGAATGACGTAGGACTTGACGAGATCAGCCTGTAAATCGAACGGAAAATGATTCTTCAAAGAGGACAAAGACTTGAAACGCGATACTCCAAAACGATTTTCCCGATGCGCGACCCTTGTTCCAGATTGATGCGAGACAAGAACGAGCAACGACGTGAGTTCGCAGTAGATCACGCTGAGATCCTGAAATGCTTGCTCCACCTGTTCTCGATGAGCGCATCTCGTCAGCGATGTGGAGCTTCCGCTTACCTTCACTTCTCGAAGCGCAGGGGTGAATGGAAAGTGCCCAGTGAGGTAATCAAGTAGTGTCTTGAGCTCCTCGCAAGCGCCATGCAGATCCGATCCCTGATTCACAAGTTCAAAAGACATGCGAGCTTCGGCGCGCAGCTCGACGTACCAGACTAGCACTCTGTAGAGTAGCACTGTATAGGGTTCGAGTGATCTTGAACGCAGCCACGAGCATCTGGACTTCCGTTTCGGGCGGGTTCGTGCTGGGTGAGAAGACGATGGGCGCACAATCGAGAAACGTGGCGGTCAACGTCGGGTAAAGTGTTCGAGACAATCTCTAAAAGATTCGCGTTTGACCACTGGATCATCCACAAGAAGACTGCCTACCATGATCAAGGGGATGTCGCCCGACGGACGTGAAACATCATCCACTTCGGGGGAAAGATCCAGCAGATTGTTGAGATCCCACGTGGCGTCTGGTTCTCCACAAAGGAGTCGCGGATCGTAGACAAAGTCTTCGTCGAAAGACTCGAACTCGGGATCCGCATTCCAGGCCAGATGCTTGCCATTTATCCCACGGAGCGAGGGTCGAAATACTTCTGCGTGTTCTTCGTATAACCGAGTAGTCGCGAAAGAAGGTCGTAAAAACCACGTTGGTACCGATTGACCAACCTCTCTGTGTGATCCGTTGGATGCCAAAGACTGTGGGTCTATTGCATGACTCAAAAAAGAACAAAGGGACTGCAAAACTACTAGTTTTGACTGACAAGGTCTAAGATTGAGCAGGGTGGAAAGAGTGGACGAACGGATCTACCTGAAGTGATAGCACCACGGACGTGGTGCAAGTTGCCTGCGCAGTACCTGAAAACACCATTGGATAAACGAGAATACTATCAAATCGCGACAACAGACCTTCAGCGCCACTAAACTTTGTACCGGCATTGAGGATTCCAAGATATCCCTCTAAAGCGCGTTTTCCGTGGCCAAGACCAGCTTCGTTCCATCCACACACCACGCTTTCTGGCACAGTGTCTAAAAGAAGATCCAAAAAGCGTACCGCGTCTATTCTGATTTCGGGAAAAATGTGTGTTTGCGCAGAAACGGTGAAAAGCAATAGCAGTGGTATGTGTGGAATCAAATCTTTCTGCGGGAAAACGTCAAGAGTGTGCATTCGTAACAGTACAAACGCTTACTTTTTCGAGGCGAGAAAAAATCCAATCAAAGAATGAGAGCAATGTTCTGCGAACACTGGCGTCCTGTCGATGGCTGCATTACGCGGGAAATCTCGGGCGAGGCTGGTGACATACCTCATCACTGATTAGGCGCACACACGCATTGAGTAGAGGGGCAATTGATTGTTCTAGTAACCCAGGATGATCCTGGAATAACCCCCGAGCACTGAAGATAGCGTCTTTACGAGTTGCTGCGCTGTAGTGTTTAAAAAGAGAAAGTATGTCGTTGAGAGACTGTCGCCGCTTGTTAGTGGGTAGCGTATCATCTTTCTCAACAGCGATACTCTGAGTTGGAAGAGCAATACCTTGGGACGTTCAGTGAAGGAGAAGGAAAGAGATTGTATTCACCCACTCCGGGCCTTGAAGGAAGTGTCTACGACGTTGGAGGGCAGCTTCTTGCCTTTGCCAAGCTTCAGCTTCGCTTTCTACAAGGTTCACACTGAGGATTCAGACGGCAAGGGTGTGTTGAACATTCGTACCGAGAAGTCTGCGACTTTCTCTTTCTTCTTTTTGGAGCTCTTTGGCATTTAATCAGAGGGAGACGACAATTTCCTATTGTAGTAATAAAGCAAGCGTCTCTGATTGATCGATTGCACGCGTATATACATCCAAGCAAGGGTAAAATGGACCAAGAATGCATCAAGAAATCGTAATCACCATAACCAGGGGAATTTAGTAAAGTCTGCCTTAAGATTCAGGCAGATCATGTTATCGTCATCCGCAGTGTATCCCCTGACCTCCACAGTGAACTTCGCTGAAGTGCAGTGTGAGTGGAGAACAACCATGTACCGACAGACAAACCTTGGGGGATTTCCCATGGCAACGCAACCGTGTGTGAGACAGTGTACTCCCCCGCCTCAACAGGGCATTGAATGCTGGTATTGGCAGCACGACTAAGGACGGTCGTGAGGAACATGGTAAGTGGTACAGATGAACGACATACGCCTCCTTGCAGACATCAAAATCTTTATTCAACAACTTGATGAGACCAAGCTTGACAACGACATTAGCATATGCGCCATCCTGGGAGTGCGGTCAGTTTGAGTGGAACCGAGGTATAAAAACAGGCAAACCTCGATGGTCTCGTCAGCTTTGCCGGAAACCGTGACAGTGAGGTCTTTCCCTGGCTCAGGTGGGTTTGGAGACAGGGTTATCGATTCGATGTGAATAGGATAATCGGGGGTGCCTGTCTAGCGGTCAGACGTTTGGTTGCGCCATCCTAGGAGGAGCATTCTTACTACAATCATTGTAGGACCAGCTCGAGACAAACTGATCGGACGCGGAACTGAGGACCTCTTGTTCTACACCGAATCGTGCAAGCGCTGTGCCTACAAAGGCCGCGAGTAGGGACAGTGACGACAAGCGGACCATGTTTGAGATTCAGCTGGAAGACAAAGAGCATGCGAAGAATCGAACTAATACGCTCGAAGCGTGGGAGCCAACTTCCCAATGTGCCACTAGGTTACGCTTTGGCTGCGCCGCTGCCTGCCTCGTTCATCCTTACCGCCAATTGCCAGCCATGAAACCACGAGAATATTGCTGTTGTGCAATCCCTCTGATCAACGCAGGCATATACACCACCCTTACAGAACAGTTCGTCATTGCTGTCGTTGTCGGAACCCTCTCAATCGCTACACCAGCCAGTACGCATCCCCTTTCGATATCTTCCTCTTCCCCGCAGTCTTACTCTTATCTTCCTAGTTGTCGGTGCTGCAACACCATCCTTTGCTCCTGTGCTCCTTGCTATCGTCTGCTATGTAGCAGCAGCAGTCCAGATTTTTGGCTTCTGGGGCGTAGCACAAGTAAGTGGCTATCCCGCCCGTTGACGCGCAGTTCGCCTCATAAGCACAGGAAAAACCAATCATGTATCGCAGATACGTCACTCTCCACGTGGGCTTGTGCATCGCAGTATTTGCCATCGCCGCCGCCTGGCTTATCATTTCTGCCACTCGTCACTCTACCGCTCAATCAAACTGCGAGGCCACGTTCTTTCCAGCTAGTGGTTCCACCTCATCAGAGGGTCAAACCCTCTGTGATATATTTGCATGGGTTGACGTCGGTGTGATGGGTGGCGCTTGGGTCTTCTTTGCGCTCGTTCAGGTGGGTGACGAGGCAGTCGCCATTACAATCCATATGCTTACCATTCTCCAGTCTTATTTCATCTTCGTTGTGTCATCATATGGAGCCTCTCAGCGAGAGGACCACGAGAAGTACGATGCACTCAATGATTCGACCAGACCGCTGACGGATGATATCCCAATGGCCGACCGGGGTGATCCCTGGGATTCTAGAGCATCCTACGAGCTCGATGAGGGTCGTGGGCGCGGCCACGCGAAACAAGATAGTACGGCATCTACGATCATTGGTGTTCCACCCCAGACAGAAGGTCATGGCGGTTATGGTACCTACCAGTCACGGGAAACCGAACCCCACGCCGATAACCAGTTTGCCAGCCGACCTCACTCTGATGGTTATTGAACCGACATACTACGAATTTATCTACGTTTCAACTATAGTTGGAATTCTAACACACAGAGCACCTTATAGCTTCAGGACCCTCTTGTATCATGATTTTCACTCTGATAAAAACTGCCGCCTTATACTTCATGGACAGATGATACACCTTTATTTATACACTCGTTACAACATTCTGGCAGGTCTTGACTCAGATATCCTCGTCATCCCCCCATGGACCTATCTTGAGCGTGAGATGGCGAGCATGCGCGTCCTCTGTCATGATACGACTGTGAAAGGATCGTGCTTAACGGAGATTTTAGAGATAGGATGCGCTCCTCCAGATGATACGTTCTTCCTCGAATAACGGAACTGCATACCAAGCGTGGATGACCTGCAACTTTAGGGTCCGAAGGGAATGTCCCAACGCAGGTATGAAATTTTCCCTGAGCTCGTTCACTGTTACAAGTAAAAGTGCAAAGTATTCGAGCATCGGGAGGCTGCGCAAGCAAGCTGCAATCGCCGGGGTGGTGCTGTCTAGGAGAACCAGTTTCCGAAGGCAACGTCCAGGCCCATCGACGAGGGACTCGAGATGGGCATTTCTGATTTTGAACCCAAGACGATGGCTTTGCGCGTATATGAAGGACTCGAGTTGAGAGGCGGCGAAGACGGCGTTGAATCTGATCGTGTTAAAGGCGTTGTTCGTGACGCTGCGAATGGCGAGATGGCGGGGGGCGGGAAAGGACGCCTCGGGGGCGATATGGCAGTCCCCGGAAAATCGCAATGAGCGGACGCAATGACTAGGGAGGCGGTCGAAGGTGGTAGCACGCGTAAAGGGATCAAGGTAGAGCTCGTACGTGACGAGGCGGGGCAGTGGCGTGCTATCGCTGTGAGCGCTGATAGGGTACATCGCACCTTCGAAGTCGAGATGGTACTGCGGTTGCGGGACTTGAGAGGACAGTTAGGGGATCGATAGAGCGGTGGGAGCGTGCATACCGTTCACGGTAAGGGGGTGATAGTGGCGAACATCGAAGACGCGCAACGTCTCCAGAGATGGAGGAGTACAGACATGGGGAGATTGCACGATGCGACCGTCATTGGCTGCCTCGGGGAAGGAGGGGAAGCGTTCCATTTGGGGTCCGTTTCGCAGGGAGACATAGCTATGGAAAGTGTAAGCTGCCTCGTAGTAGAAGTGTGAGGAAGGCTGTCTTGACTGGGTGACTGTCTGGTGGTCTACACGATGAGACGCACGTCGAATGGCAAGTCGAGGAATCCCATGAAGCCTCACCGAACCAACGTGGACCCGCGTTAGGAGCGCAACAATTGCAGACCGTCGTCAACGTGGCTTGTCTGAAACTCGTCTTGCTCCCCCACGCAAGATTAACAAAACCAGCTGCGTACTGGGGCAGGCTTCCTCGGTTCCTCTCCTCACAAAATACACACACAAGCGTCTGCGACGCGCTACTAGTATGCCCGTCCCAACCCAAACCTCGTACGAAGTCTGCCTCGACTTCACCAACGATACCCACGACTGCGCAACCATACAGCTCTTGCGAGACTATGGAAGGTCCACCAGCGCGATCGTGCTGCTCCATCCCGGCGAAAGCGTCACCCTCATCCTCGACGCTGGTTCAATCTACAAGTACGCTCTCAAATCGCGCACAAAAGTCGCCAACGTGAGGTACGCCTCGTTTTCACCGCATCATTCCTCCCGACCTACCCCGGCCCCCCACAGTGCCCGAAGCTGGAGAGACATACGTTGCGATATATCACAGCTTTTTTCGGGCGGTGCATCCTCTCGCACCTCGCCGCGCGCATCTCCACCCCCACAATGTCATGGAGTCACGGTCGACCGCGTTTGGCGGGATTATCGCTTCAATGTTTGGAATGACTCTGTACGTGTGTTCGTACACAGAATGCGCGCGTTCCTCACAGCTTTCCTAGTGAACCTCTGCACAATGTTATACCCTCTCCAGACGCACATTATACCATCGTCTATGACAGAACGCAGGACTTTCTGCCGGCGGATAATCACTCGCATTCATCGTAATTGTAGTCTATTAAACTTATTCCTTGTTTTCCCCCGTCCCTGGATGATCCAAAATCATTCAGGTGGGCGTAAAGGACCCCCACTCTTGGACATGTAACATTCTCTTTGCTTGGTATCATTGACTTGAAAATTCACCGCGGTCTGTCATGCTTCACAACCGTGCATCTCTTGTATCTCTTATTGTGCTCGTCGTTAACTACGGACCACATTACAAGCCTGCCAATCATTGTTCTTTGCTTTTCCCAATGAGAACAAGGCACCGAAAGATTAACGAGTGCAACAACAGTCCTGGTCTAAAAATATAGACCAGGCATGCTATTGTCCCGAGAGCCGCAGGTTCTGCATAGTATATGCTGAAGGTTTGGATGGACCTTTATTAGCCATACGTGACCGGCTTCTGGGAAGCCAGCTGGTCCGCGTGAGTGCACCCTTGGCAAGTTGTCCAGCAGGTCGAGCTTCTCCAGGAGCTGCAAACCCAGCGCGCAGGGATGTATTGGGGAATGCCGCACTATAAGGATGCTTGGCATTCTCTGCTCTCGAGCTCTCGGCAACCTGTGCCCTGTGTTCTAGTATTGGTCTAGCCAGAAGTGATTCCTGCAAGGTATTGAATATCGCAACTTTTTAACCATTCCAGGACTCACGATATGTGCCGTCGCTTTCTGGCTAATGTCGGCGAGAGCCTGGCGTCCCCGGTACTTTAACACCTTTTGGAGGTTCCTTCGCGTCACGGGGCGTAACTGCCCGTTATCAGATGGCTTCAACTGCAGTTCTTCAGAAACAGAAGCTTGAGCATCTGTGACACCGCTATTGAGTACACCCCTTGGCGTCTTCAACCGCAGCTTGTCAGTAAGCAACTCCCGGCCGATCGCCCGTGCTGTCATCTCAAATTTGAAGTCCCGTGGGTTGTCGACCAACTCGAGAAGTGCCATAGGTGCATTGTCACCTTTCCGGTTATCAATTTGGATGATACGCGTATAACCACCCGGACGCTGCTTGTATCTCTGAGCGAACGTAGAGAAAAGTTTTGGCAAGACCTCGGACTTGAGAAGGAAACCTTGTGCGCGTCGGTACGAGGTTTCGCTCCCTCTTTTGCCGAGAGTGATGATCTGCTCTTGGAGTTAGACAGCCAGGTAGCAGGATTTAGAATTCGTGCCTTCTCTGCAAGTCTCGCGGTATCCTTGGCCTTTGGAAGCGTGGTCCGAATCTGTTCGTGCTCGAACAGCGAACTGACAAGGTTTCTGTGCAGTATGAGTAAGTACGCGAGGTGAAGCAACTAGGCCGCACACCGAAGCATCAGACTGCGATGAGAGGATGTCCTTGAGAACTTTCGAAACGCAACGCCATGCTTCATGGCTATAATTCGAGTGCGGTAGAAAAAGCCTTTGACTTTGTCGGGCTTACCTTCTAGTGTTGCTCACGTGACTATTTGTACGGTAAAATCCGGACGTCATGGAGTGCGAGTAAAACGCCTTGCCAGACGCGTTCTCACTAAAATGTCTTTCGCTCGTATAACCCTCCGTAGTCTGTCTCGTTCCCGCCCAACTTTTGCCGTGTCAAAGCAGTCTGCATACAGATTGCACCGCGCAAACTTCTCCGCCGCAGCTCTGTCCAAAGACGACATTCAAACTAGAATCTTCAACGTGCTCAAGGGGTTTGAGAAAGTTGACCCCTCCAAGGTACTTTTTTTCTAATGTATACAGATTCACCGAGTGTTTACATACTCTCCAGCTCTCGGATTCGGCTTCCTTTACGGAGGATCTTTCTTTGGACAGCTTGGATGCGGTTGAAGTCGTCATGGCCGTAGAAGAGGTTCGCATGGTCTCTTCGCCACCAACTTATACTCAATGTCACCTCCACAGGAATTTGCTATCGAGATTCCTGACGCCGAAGCTGACGAAATCAAGACTGTCGAGCAAGGTTAGCCTTCTTCATTCACTCTCCAAGTAATAATTGATTCCTTTTGCGTCGACAGCCATCAACTATATTGCAAAAACACCTGAAGGTATGTAAGCTTCATCTTCTGTGCTGTGCATGGCTTACTCTACATTAGCTCACTGAGGGAAGGGATAGACTACACTTATCATTTGTACTCGGCATCAATTAAACACCTGGGTTCGGAAGTGCCTTGATTAACGCTCGAATTTGTTCCTCCAAAATGCGTGATAACCCCATTTGGATGCTCGTATACGCCTCAAGTACGTAGCGGAGTGACATTTCCTCATGCCACCACCCAAGACCTTTACAGTCAGTGAGCCGCTCCTTAAAGTTGGGTGTACCCTCGGCGAAGGTTCGAGTGTGCCAACCGCGTAATTCCATCATTCATGAGTTATCAATAGCACCTCTTTACGATCCTAGGACACAAGTTTTGCATTTCGTGGATATATGTGAGAATAAGGTAAGATCGCAGGTTGGTTCACGGGGATCGGCTCGTCGAGTTCCCTCGAAAGGTTTTCCACCTGGATACCAGGACTCTAACATTGACCGTGGAAACGTTTGATGAACCGATTACATGTCTTGCCTTGAGGAACAATGGGGAAGGGGTGAGTGTACCTTGTGGACAATTCCCCGTTCGCCTATCATTATCGCCATCTTGCAGCTCGCCTGTACAACTGGTAGCGGTTTCGCGGTATTGGAAGGAGATTCAAAGTTGCATCATCTCTGCAAACCACTACCCGAGCATCACGCTCCCTACGTGAGGTTCAATGATGGAGCGTGCGATAGGAACGGTCGATTTTTCAGTGGAACTATCCAATCTAAAGATTCGAGCATCCCAGGCAAACTTTGGATGTACGACCCGGGTACCTCCGAATGTAAGATTGTAGACGATGGGCCTTTTTCGGTCGGTTACTGTCCTCTTCTCTTTGATGTAGAGCTAACTCGAGGTTAGGATTCAAATGGACTCGGCTGGAGTCCGGATGGGAAGATCATGCAAGCACTAAAGTTGTTCTGTTGTCTGAGTGTGTCTTAGCAGGAATTGCAGGTACTTCACGGACTCGCTCAACAACATCATCTACTCCTACGATTTCGATGATGGAAAGTTGCTGAATCGGAGGATTTTCGTCGATGCGATTGCCAAAGGGTTACCAGAAAAGACATTTTGCGACGGTCTATGTATTGACCAAGAAGGTTACATATGGAGCGCAAGGTGCGTCGTTGAGTTGACGGTAAAATATGTCGAACGACTCTTGGCAGATGGGGTGGTTCTCGAATCGTCCGATTCTCGCCTCAGGGCAACATCGACGCTGAAATACACTTCCCTACTGCTCTCAATGTGACTGCGTGTTGCTTTGGAGGTGGGATATCAGCTTGATCCGTCGTTGGAAAATGATGACCATTTCGATATGCAGGGCCCAACGAGGACCAGTTGTACGTCACAACTGCCCATTGCGGTGCCGTTGGAGGAGATAGCAGCCTGCAAGATGAATACCCTGATTCTGGGCACCTCTTTGTAGTGGATCTGTCGGATGAATTCAAAGGGGCACAATGGCGATATCCGTTTGGAGGATGATTAGGATGTATCTAGTTCGGAAATGTCCGAGAACGACTGTACAGTTTTGTCACGGTGGCTGTTTCTGTTCGGGTTCCCACATTCCCCAACGACCTCAAGATACACTCAAGGTAAGCCAACAAGCGAGTACTCGTTCAGATCTCGACACCTCGTCCCATATAGACTTCATCATGGCCACCTTCTCCTCGACACCCATCGTCATTGATGGCAAGGGTCATCTCCTTGGTCGATTGGCCTCTATCATCTCGAAGCAAATCCTCTCCGGCCAGAAGATTGTTGTCGTGAGATGCGAGGAGATCAACATCTCAGGCAGTTTCTTCCGCAACAAGGTGCGATAGCCCGTTCGTTCTATCCTTGAAGCAACGCCGAATGACGTCTCGTTTTACGCAGCTCCGCTACCACAACTTCCTCCATAAGCGCCACATTGTAAACCCCAAGAAGTCTGGTCCGTTTCACCATCGCGCTCCTTCCAAAATTCTTTTCCGTGCCATCCGCGGCATGGTGCCGCACAAAACCGCTAGAGGTGCCGCCGCGTTGGAGCGGTTGAAGCTTTTTGAAGGTGTTCCTCCACCGTATGACCGCAAGAAGCGGATGGTCGTTCCGGAGGCCCTCCGGGTGCTGCGATTGAAGCCTGGCCGGAAATATTGCACCGTCAAGGTACGAGGAAACGATGGATTGGACAGGACAGGGTATTGACAAGAGGTTGATTATGCAGCGTCTGTCACATGAGGTTGGGTGGGGTTACAAGGATGTCGTAGACCGCCTCGAAGAGAAGAGGAAGATCAAGGCACAAGCATTCCATGAACGCAAGGTGCGTGTAGTCGAGTTGGGATCTTGTACTGGGACTCCAATTTATCTATATCTCCAGATTGCAGCGCTGAAACTGCGCCAAAAAGCGGTCGCGGACGTATCACCTTCATATGAGAAGTTGACAGAGTATGGATTCTAGTACAGATAAGATGATGCATGTAACTATGCTGGCCTCTTGGAGCGTTGTTTCCCATTATACTTGTGTGGCTGTGCTAGTGGTGGCGGGAACGCGCGGTCGCGTTCCCTTTCACAAGTGTGACTTTTTGCTTCGACCGATCTCCTCCTCCTCCTCCTCCTCCTCCTCATCGTCCCACCCAACATGTCCGCAGAACGTTCAGCACTTCAAAACGCAGGCATGCCCGTTTCTCGTCCTAGGGGCATCCCACTCGCTCACATAACAGCAGCTTCACCCGCAGTTTCCCGCTCCCCATCCCCAACCTCCGCCCACGATGTCCTCACTCTTCGCGCGCTCGTCTCTACAAAGGAGGCCGGCGTAATCATTGGAAAGGGCGGGAAAAACGTCGCAGATCTCAGGGAGCAGACTGGCGTCAGAGCTGGCGTCAGCAAGGTCATACCTGGCGTCCACGAACGTGTCCTCACTGTCGGCGGTTCTGTCGAAGCAATCGCAAAGGTGCGTTCCTCCATCAACCCAGCCTCTCCTCACCCTCGCTCACAATTTCTCCAGGCATACAGCCTCATCATCGCCCAACTCGTCTCATCCACCCCCTCCCCTGTTTCCATCTCCTCATCAACCCCGCACACCTCTATCCGCCTCCTTATCTCACATAATTTGATGGGCACAGTAATCGGCCGCAACGGCCTCAAAATTAAAGCCATCCAGGATATCTCTGGGGCACGCATGGTAGCTTCTAAAGAGATGCTTCCTCAGTCGACAGAACGCATCGTAGAGGTCCAGGGTACCCCAGAATCCATCAGTCGTGCAATTGAGGAAATTGGAAAGTGTTTGCTAGAGGACTGGGAAAGGGGCGCTGGGACAGTTCCTTTCCACCCTGGCGTGGGCGAGGAGCGTATTGGCTCAAGACGACCAACCAATGGTTATTCTGGTGGTCTGAGCACGCGCAGATCTGCAGGCGATGTTGGTCGCCGCGGATCGTCCCCGCCTTCGCCCCACTCACCCTCGACGGCACAACCACCGGCCAATCTCCGTACGCAAAACATTCTGATTCCTGCTGATATGGTTGGATGTATCATCGGCCGCAATGGAAGCAAAATTACCGAGATCCGCCGACTCTCTGGATCCAAGATATCCATTGCGAAGGCCCCACACGATAATTCTGGTGAACGAATGTTCACTATCATCGGAACCCCTGCAGCCAACGAGAAAGCGCTGTTCCTACTCTACAATCAGTTGGAGAGCGAGAAAGAGAGGAGAATTGGTAGAGAACAACAACAGCAGGACTCTCAAGAATGAATCATCCCGCGCCACCTGTTCGGCTAGATATTCTTCCCACTTTGCACGCTTAATCCGACGCCCCACGAACTTAACCCTATGCCTCATTCATCTCCACCTAGCCTTCTTGTCCTCTCCCCTCTCCACGTTACTTCAAACGTGCACTTCGCTTCGTCTCCGTGCGCTCTCTGAAGAGCCGTTTTCGTTATTTGTCTTCGACCCCGTGCATTTTCCCTATCCTCTAAATCACCGAAAATATGCACAGCGCCTCTCTTCCCTTCGATGTCTTGACTCCCGATTTGCTTCATCGCCTCCTAGTCTCCCGATGATAACTCTAACCAAGATACATATTGAGACATGTCTGACATACTACAATGCACTGTGTTTTAGCTCCACGACGATATACAACATACGTTTGACTTCTGCAATTTCTGTTGTATTTCGGCATAAATTTGGTAATCACGTGCTCCTGCCATCAATGAAAGTGTTTTGCATTGGCTCTTCGTCATGATGAACGGTCAACGTTCTTCGCACAACGTCAGGCATCCTTTGCCCTCGTACACGGTTCCGCTGTATGACACTACTGCACTAACATCAGCGTTGGCTAATCCATACGCACAACATCATGCACCGCATTACTATCAGGCTTACATGCAAGCCTTCTCGAACAACCCTTCCCGCACAACCAGTGACGGATACACACTTTCATCGACCTATGTTCCGCGCACGGGACATCGGACGAGTAGAGCACCGTTACCATTGCCTACTCCCCTAGACCGGCCATCTGTGCAGGCACATTCACAATCGGCGGCAAAGCCTATCCTGAACCATCTCACTCACGGTACCTGGTACCAGTCCGGAAACAGTCGATGCACGCGCAAGGGCTGTCCATTTTCTGGCTCCCACAAGTCTGTCGAGATTCATATGATGGATCGACATCTCATCTTCCCATCTGGGTGGGAGAAGAAGGCCGACTGGGATGCCGATCCAAGTTTAAAAGGGTGCATGCTCATGCCTTGGTACTCTGGACTCTTCGACTGATGTGGCTCTAGAAAACCCATTGTGATTCAAGGGACGTCCGTAGTGCTGGATACGCCGGAAGCACTCGATGCCTGGATAGCAGAGCGAAAGAGGCGATTTCCGACGGACGAAAAGACCCAAGATAAGAAGCGGAAACTTGAGGAAGCAGCTGCGCGGGGGCAGCTGACGCTGGAAGATTTAGGTGCTGGCGCTAGAAAAAAATACAGGCAAAACACCACACTCGCCGAGGGTGGTGGCAAGAATTTCCGACGCCAAGGGCACCAAAGAGGCAGGGGTCGCCGATGGCAAGGTGTACCGCAGCGCCAAGAATCCAAAACACAGATTGCGGACGATTTAACAAGTCAAATCGCCTGCACGAAATTAGAATGTACTCGAGAGGCAAGCCCACACGCTGGGTCGATTGCAGGTGACGACGAAGCACCAGAAGTCGTGTCATCCAAAGTCCCTACCCTGCCACCATGTATACCGAATATCGATGCTGAGCGCGTGAGCGCAGCGCAGAGGTCACAAGCATATCCTCAAGAATGTGTCAAAAGAATATCTTTGCCGAAGAAACCACCGCGAAATCCTTTCGCGTCCCGGTCAACATTGCTCCGTAATGTACTGAGAACTTGTCATTTGCTTGTCTATGGCTCTAATGATCTTGCTAAGCTGCTTCTGCCTGAAATTCGGATCACGGTATCAAACCTCTCTCAGGCTATACACTTTCTTGTTGAAAATGAGTTTCTTCGTGACGTTGAATTGCGCCCAGGAGAAGCACAAGAGCGGATGATCGAGGTCATTGCACCTAGAGAGACTCCGTGTTCAGCTCAGCTCCCCTCCCAGACGGGATGTAGGTCTGTGCTAGACTGTTAATATACGTCATGACATTGGGCAAAGGAAACACAAGTAAACCGTGCTGGCTGCTCCCAGGGAAGAAATACGTTGCGTGTCATCATGATCATCGACTATCCTCCGAACTATCTGCAGAGACGCTACTGCTCTCAAGTAACCCATCTTCCCCGTCATCTTCCAATGTGCGTTTCTCGACATCAAATCCGTAAGCTGCCAGCCCTTCTGCGATCTGATCAACTTTCGATGGCGCCGTGACGACAACAGCGGTGGAGGTAGAAGGGCTGAAAATCGGTAGGATATACTTCTTGAGAGATGCTAGAACGTCGTCCTTCGTGATAGTTTGGTATTGCTCCAGGAGCTGAAGGTTGTGGTCTTGGCTTAGACCCTTGAGCGCTTGGTTGGTAAACGAGTTAATTGCCTGTAGGCGTTTCAACAAATGGGATACAAGAATGTTAGATAACCTACTGCTCTGCCAGCTGTTGCAACGTTTTGCGTTACAGCGTAGACGATACTACTCTTGGCAGCGTCTAGGGTTGTTTCCTCAAGCTCAATCTGGTGAAGTTCCTGAGTCGACAGGGACACTACGGTAGAAACAAGAAACCTACAGAGCCCTTAACCAACCCCGAAACAACATTGTGCACCTGGTTGAAAGCCTCCATACTGTCGGAGCTCTGTATGTAGATGGTTAAAAGAGCGACTGCCTGTACGAAGATGAAGCTTACCCGGTAGAGGGAAAAGATAATTAGTCCGGCTTCTCTATCAGCAGTCATGTATGCGCCATAAGCGAGGCCAGCACCACGAACTGATCTCTGTCAAAAATAAATTCAGTAAGACTTTGTGTCGCTGAAACAAAGGCCGCTACGATACCCATAGAAAACTCTCCGTCGCATTCAGAACTTCGAGTGCGACTCTCAATGCCGGAAACTCCGGATGATCAAATCCTTGAATACCCTTGGTGGTGTGATTGACAAAAGAACTTTCGATCGTGGGTAAGCTAACAACAACCGCCTAGAAAAAGGTGAATAGGTATCGGGTAAGGATCTATTCACTCTCACCTTCCTGACGGGGTTCCTGCCTAATTCGTTGAGCGTCTCGCAGGTCAACTTTACCGGTGTCAAAGTTGACTCCTGCTGAAAATGAATTGAGGTTGAAACAAGTGGTGATATGGGACTTATGCTTACAGCGAGGTGGCCGAGCCTTTCGCTCCACGCACTGCGAGGTTTTTTAAGCCCAAAAACATTCCCAGTGACAGATATCCGAATCCCTGAGGGATCAATTACTAGAGGTATGAAAGTCCGGTGAGATACCTTCAATATATCAAAAATGGTACATATACATACAGCACTTTTGAAGCTCCTCAAAGGCAGCGATGACCTGGTCAGGAGACTCTTGAAGATCTTTAATAAGCTTCGGCACAAACTCTGCTTGAGCTAAAATTGCTCCAGCAAGAGAGGTCGAACTCTTGTCAAATAATGTCTCAGCCCATACGGACGACAACACATTATTGCCATCACGCTTGAGCTCAGGAAGGGACTGAGCAAGCTTAGCGGCGGAAACTAGCAGTCTTTGGGGCAAATTAGCCACTTGGGACAGACCGTGAAACTATTTCTAACCTTTCTTTGTCAAACACAGCGCCCCAGACCAGATTGCGGAGCCATGCAATGGCGGACTCGTAGTGTGGTATCTCAACCTTGAAGCTTATGCGCGCAGACTCGGTGAATTGATCGGATAGCCCGAACCCAGCTTCGTATGAAACAGTCAAGTCATCGAGCTGATTGACAACCTCCTCGTGTTCCAATACTTCGCCGTTTTCTAGCTTGACCGGCAAAGAGAAGAATGCAGCGGCGTAAGTATAGAGGTACCTAGGGAATTTCAGTGAGAAAAATAGTAGGGACAAAACAACTCTACTAACGGACGGAGTTGATCCGGGACCTTTGCGAGCGAGAAGAATGCATGGATTCCCACAAAATCTGACTAAAAGGTCTGTCAGTCCGAAACCGTTTCAATGCGAGAAGAGAACCACCTTGACATGATCATATTGTATGAATATCGGCAATGGTTCTCCATCATTCTCAATGTGTCTTTTGAGGTCCGGATGCAATGAAAATTTGGAGGCAACACTGCGGCCCTTGCCCAATTCTTGCGCACTCTTTACAGGAATCCATGATATGCTCTTTACGTCTGGGACAGGGAATGAGGTTAGAATCTCTTTTGGGATGAGTAAGTTGTTTTTCGTTTTTGCGGCCTCAAGCCCCCGTGCTGCCCTCGCAAGACCTTCAGGACCAAGCTTTTCGACTTGTGCGGCCAAGCGGGATTTTTCAACCACTTCAAGTTCCTCCGCAAGGTTCGCCGAAGGTCTGCCAACGACAACAGTATAGGGCTGGTCAACGAAGTACCTTGCAAAACCAGTAAGCAACGTGCAATGAAAATTTCACATAACTCACCTCTTTAAGAGTTCCGTCCACTGCGAACTGTTCCAACCTCTGAGGACATTATAGTACTCGATCTCATCCAAAGCCCCACGCAGATCGGAGCCATCTGTTGCTCCGTACAAAAAGTCTGTTATTATCGTCCCCGAGAAAGTATCTCCCTTGGCAGACTCAAGTTTGCTCCGCAACTAAAATGTTCAAATCAGCAAGTCAACGAACCTTGAGAGTCAATCAGATTCATACTTGACGTTCATCCCGATCAATGACCATCGACATCCGGGACATGTCAATACCTTCCATAACAATGCGACGGAAGCTCGCAGAGAGCTTCGCATCAAACGTGTCCAAGTATTCCGCGGGCACGGAACCAACGTAAATGGGTAAATCTACCATAGCTGCCCGAGCATCTTCGCTGAAGTACATGTAAGAGCTTCAAAAACGTGAGTATGGTAACATTGCGTAAATACAAAACTCACCAAAGGGGGGATCCTATCTCAACGTACTCTCTGTTCAGGGGAGCCACGGGCGATGATGTGAGGTAGGTGGATAAGATGTCCAGAGCCTAGAAACTGATTACGGAAGCTACACAACTTGGTGACATAAAGCGAACCTTCCGTTCCAAGAACGCTGTAGGAGGCGGTCCATTATATGTGATAAGCAGTTCGCCCTGACTCTCATCTTTCTCCGGGAACTCTACAGTTTCCTTGATGATCTCCTTAATACGCTCGCGGTTGGCACTGGCGGTCTCCACAAATGGTCGTTTCCAGCCACTTGGACGTGGTCCCCGATCTTGGCCGTGTGCGATGATGCTGGGTTCAACCTTGTCTTGGAGAACGGAGAGAAGTGAGCCAGTTCCACTTGAAAGTTTTCCGGTGACTATCAATGACAAGTTATGAGGGACGTAATATGTGCTGTGATATTGTTGAACTGCAATGGGTATAAGTTAATGTGAGTGGTGCAATAGAAGATGTACTTTGTTCCACTGTGAGCACGCGTAGGGCTTCCATCAAGCCACCGGTTTCGCTACGGTAAGCACTGCCTGGAGGGTACAATATGCGTTGGGACCTACGGAGATATAAGCTCAGACAACCCATAAATTGGTCAACACTGACCGAAGAGCCATCAGATCACCAGAAGTATTCTCGCGCCCTTGCATTTCACTGTACACTACGCCAGCATCTTCGCCTTTCGCATTAATATGATGAACCTACAAGGCTTGTGATACAGATACTTCTCAGTCAGATGAGCTGGCCGTACCTCCGTTACGAATGCAGCCTTCGACATTGTCGGATAGAGTATATGGTCCAGGTATATTGGCAATAGCTGCAAGAATCCCTGTTCTCCCGCCGTTGAAGCCGTATATGCTGTGAGGAAGTTGGGATGAGAAAAGGGGACGGGTGAATGAATTGACTTGCCTGTGTGGTCATTATCTGTCCAAGCATTTGTGCCCTCGGAGAAACCACGGTTAGCGAGCTGGTCTATGGTGCCTTTGTATGGGTATTTCTCAGAGCCCATGAAGACCAGGCTGGCGAATCAAGCTGAAAAACAGGGCTACGGAACGACTATCAAACAACTCACTGTTCTAGGGTGTGAGGACAACCACTATCATTGAATACTAAGACGGTGAGAAGAGTGTGGCAGCTTGGACAAGGGCAAAGGAGCTTACTCTCAGTTGCAACAACAAAATAACCGTTAATGAGTGGGGCTGGACGGAGATTCAGAAGCGTAAGAAGAGATTAAACTGGGGTACACACCCTCGTAGTCGAGATGAACAAGGGTCAAGCCACTGACACGACTGCGCCACTTCGAGACGACCACATCCGTGTAATCTAATTGGAGGCGTTGGACAAGATCGAAATTTCCGAACGACGTGAACGTGTCATTTAAGATGGTTGAACGATCTTGAAATGGGGCCATAGAAGCAAGAGACCGTGACGGAGAGGGCAAAGAGATTCGATGACCGTAGTTACGGGGCAAAATAATCGTGCGGAGGGCGTTCGTACGACGAAGTGCGGTCGTCGTCGGGAGGCGCACCGTCGAGAACACTTTGAACATGAGAGGGAGCTATTACATCATCAAAAATGGGTTATGAGCCTACCCCAGAGCAAATCGCCAAGGCAGAAGAAAAACGTCACAAGCGTCTAGAAAGGAGAATTTTGCAGGAAAAACAGTCAAAACCCTCCCCTTCTCTCTTTCTCTCAAGACCATGGACGCAACTTGAGCATCCAAATCAGCGTCTCACCCGGTCAGTCAAGGTCATGACATGGAACGTCCGTACTTTATCCCTATGCATTTGACCAATCCGCTGAAAGCATATCCTTGTAGTTGCTCGCCCAGTGTCTTGTTCGTGCGTTCAAGTCAATGTACATCTTCTTCAACCAGTTCCCGATGAACCTCAGGATCGGAGCTCTTCCCAACCAGTGGCAAAGCCCGCAAGGCGAGTGAGAGGGTACCAATGCTTCATGCTGAGATACTCTCCCACGACGCAGATGTCCTCTGTATGCAGGTTCGTAAAGTCCATCGATGCTTCCCAGATACGCCCTAATGGATTCCAGGAAGTCGACGGGCTACACAAGCTCCTTCCTGCGCTCGATCTCGCTGGATACGCTTACTCTTATGCGAATGCCGCGGACAAACTCCATGGATGTCTCATTGCATACAAGAATTCCATGTTTCAGAGCATCCATGAAGCCATGATAGAGTACGATAAACTGGAAGTACACAATGACCATAATTTGAACATGCAGGCATGCATTGGCTCAAGCCATCAGACCAAGAACATCGCAAATATCGTGGCACTTCAAAGTGTACGTCCGGATTCAGAGGTTTCGGGCTACATTGTCGCAACCACCCATCTGTTCTGGCATCCCGCGTTCGTGCACCACTACCCTTTCAAGGATTCTATTGACACGTTTTAACAACAGGTATACCTATGAAAGAACCAGGCGAGTTTTATATTCGTTTCTTTATGTGCTCAAGTAGAGAATAGGTCATAGGCAGGCAGGTCTTCTAGTTCGTGAAGTCATCGCATTCCAAGAGAGCTGGGGACTCCCAGATTGGCCCTGTATCATAGCGGGCGGTGAGAACGTTCAAGAATCCGTACACCCGCTGCTTTAATGTCGGACAGATTTCAATTTCCCACCTAATGACCCCGCATACTCCTTGCTAGTCGGTGAACCACTGTCTCTGGAACAACAACGGCGACTCCAAGTCTCGCGTGTCGTGCACGTTTCCATAGATCCAACCGTTCCCACGTCATCCACGAGGGAAGTGGACGAAGGGGGTGGCGAGGAAGAAGCTGATCCCGATAGGGTTATTCGCAACTCTAGGGATTCCAAGCCTTCCGACGGATTGTTATCAGACAACGATCTGTCTGTTTCCTTAAAACACCACTTGCGGAGTGCATATGACGAGGGACAACGCACAGCGCTCCTGGAGGGAAATGATGTTGCGACATACGGCGGCAGGAACCTATTGCCGACAGAAAAAGCTGGCGCTTGTGAGCCAATGTGGACTAGTTACACGCATTACTGGAAGTCGACCCTAGGTAATTGCTTTATGAAGTCTGATCGGGATCTGTTAAGGCTCACGGCGTACCAGACTACATCTTCATCCTAGATGCCCCTGGAAGTAAAACGCATGTGACGGGTTACCTACAACCTCATCGCACAGAAGATGTTCTGCAAGGCTTGCCTCAGATCGGGATTTGTGGTAGTGATCACTTTTCGCTTTGTACTCAGCTGGTGACATTACCTACCACAACGCAATGACGTGGTTCTAGTAGGACATTTTGAGTACACAAAACGTAACACCCAATCTTTCACCAAAGAAAGTAAGAGTAAGAAGGGAGGGAGGGGAAATCATAGTTGAAGAAAGTATGCGACCTCAAACAAGAACAATTCCTTGCTTGAATTGAGCCCGTCAAAATCTTATTCACGTTGCCCGGTCAGAACCTGCAAGAAGAGTCTTGAAAAGGTTGCTCGCGGAATCCTCATTCCGCAACTGAATCATGTAAATGACGCCTGTTCGTCCACCCCCGGAACCACTCAGCTCAATTGCCACACCAGTCTTGCCCACCCTTTCAACACCATCCGTCAAGACGATCGTCGAGATGAGAATCGATTTCTCTTTGTTACCTGCTTCCACAACAAGTTGTTTAACATTCGTGGGTTCCTCGCGGTAGAGAGTCAAGTTTGCCGAGCCCAACGACTTCCATTGTGCATGTTGTTGCTGATGAAATACCTTGCATTTCGTTTGTGCTGTGATTACAGACTGTACTGGCCCAAGCGGTTTCCGTTCTTCAGCTGGAGATGTGGGAGGGCTCGGATCTAAAATCGAGGGTTCCGCAATGGAATTGGTTCTCGATCCCATCTGCATCGAAGGGAGAAGTGGTCTCGACATTGGCGTGTTCAGGGACCTTATTGAGTCCTTGTGTTGGCTGTATGGTTGTTGCGGAATGGGTAAACCATCTGGAAATGATGGTAGTGGGGGTAGTGGGGTTTGGTTATACTGATACTGGGGATGAAGTGACCGCGAAGATGAAGATTTCTGCAGTCTGGGAAAAGATTGTTCGACTGAGTGGGATGTCACTGGAGGAATGGACGGGTGTGTGGGCAATGGCTGGGTATTGGAGGAGTGAGGAGCCGGTTGGGGATGAGGACCATGATAGAAAGGTTGTTGGTGCGGTTTATGTGGAAGATAAGAAGGTTGATGCCGCAGAGATTGCTGACGGAGTGAGTGCATCGAAGCATGGTGCTTCGGAGCCGGGTTTTGTAGTACGGGGTTTTGCGCAATCAATGGTTCACTTGGTCCTCCAGGAAGGTCCGGTGGAGGCACCCCGAAAGGTGGTGACTGCGATTGACTCGCACTCCGCACACGAGGAATGATTTGCCCTGGCACGAATGACGAAGGTGGGCTGTTGTATCCTCTTGAAGATCTACGTGGCGGGTATACTAGCTCCGCAGGTGCCTGTTGTCCATTGCCTGGTGAGGCAGGCGTGCTTGGAGGGCTGATGACTGCATCACGTCCAGAATCTTGAATTGTCTCAAGCTGGGGAAGAGTCACGCGTTGCCGCTCGATGTTATGTTGAGAGTATGAACCAACGTTTTGCATAGGCGGAGGCGCTGGTGTTCTATCCATTGAAGAAGTAGCGCCGTCGGTCTGCTCGGACAAAACGTTGGCTGGTTGAGATTGTGGTAGTAACCGAGGGTTGAGGGACCGGTCAGGTCTGTCCCGCATTCTATGACGCGTAGCTGGTAATTGAGGAGGGTTACCACTTGGAGGCATAGGTGGTAGAGGCTCTTGCGCGGCTCCCGAGACTAAAATTACGTATAAGAAAAAAATGACTTCCAAATGCGGTGACCACTCTCACTCATTTTTGCATACGAAATGCACTCCTGAAATTCATTGAGAATTCGGTCTCGCACAAATTGAGAATCGGCTTGCAAAACCATTGTCTCTTTACGCATGATAGAAACTTGCAAGGCATTATCTATGAGTGCAATCAGGAGGTGTGCGCAGAAGAGTAATCCAACCAACCTTGTCCAGGCACCTCAACTACTTCGAGAACCTTTCCGGAAAGCGGAGGATAGCAGAGATGCATATCTCGCCCGTCTTCAGCTCTTGCAATTCTCTCTTCTCGGGTCATTTCTTCGCACAAAAGAAACAGATCCGACAAAATACAAATATGTCCTTGAGGATGGACAACCTCGACTCCCGTTGCCTTGGGGGTAAATCGCACAAGGACTTTTACTGTTAGACGTAACTCCCGAGCATAGGAAAGGGTAGGTGGTGTTATTTGCAGTCGAATTTGCTGCAAATATGGCTGAGTTAGCAACGCGCACAATGCCGCGGCACGAACCTTGAGTTGCATCGTAAATATGTCGAGTGTGTGGTCAGTAGCTAAGCGCCTCTCGAGATCCAAGACAGGTGATGATATAGCTCGAGAGGACTCCTGACTAGGTGAGATTAACGTTCCTTCCTCCGAAAAGCGTTCACTGAGAGTATTTATAAAGACCCAAGTCAACGATGTATCTGAAAAACTCACTCTCCGGAAGAGAAAGTATATTGCGAAGGTGTTGCAATGCTTGTAGGATCAACACCAGACCGTTCGGAGCGAGGAGTCCCACCTTCCATCAGTTCGTTTGTGTAGGATGGCACGGGTATCACAGTCGTCAAATTTGACCCGGAGCTTGTGTGGGAAAGGAGTGGTATTTGTGGTGGTTCGGCAGTACCAACATAAATGTTGGCTCTATCCTCAAGAGTTGCTAGAAGGCTATCCAACTTTCCCAGAGCCCCCGTTAGTAGTCTGTGATCACTTCTTCCGGGTGTCGTGCTCTTGAGCAATCTGCTGTATAACCTCCTGTAATACTGAAGGCGTCCCTTCGGTAATAAAAAAAGGGCGTGGAGAGTCCAAAGAGAAGGACTTAGCAACCGAGTAGGCTCCGGCAAAGCAGATGGTGGAGGGTTGGACGCTGAGAACGCTTGCAAGACAGCGGGAAGCTTTGCATTTGACTTGACAGGTTCCCAATCATCAAAGCCAATGCAGTATCTATCGGCATATGTCATGTATGGATGTTCTAGCTCATCGATCTTCCACACAATGAGACCAGATTTTCGGGGCTGATGAACATATATACCTACCCAGCGCATTAGTAGGTCACCAAGTGCCTTGGGAGATGAAGGGTTTTTGCCAATCTCCTTGAGCTTCTACGATGGGTTAGAGAGGATGTTGTCAGGTCGAGTGAATGGAAGTCTCACTGCTAAGAGCGTGCGGTTCGTCTTGTAAACCCCCTCCACACTACGAAAAATGACGTCAAGTTCCGGTGGGGGAAGATTTGATCGTGACCAGGCAGAGGCCACTTTCTGTGACACAAAAGTGAGGCAGAATATAGAACGAAGGGGTAAGGTAAAGACGCACTCGGATTATGCCAGTGAGGAGTTCGACATATGCATTCTCGCTCTCTATGAGATCAGTCAATAGACTATATTTCCTAGTCTTCTCCGCCGCAGAGGGCGGGGAGGGTGGCGATACTGGAGACAAGGGAATCTCGAGGCCTAACATGGAGTCAGAGGTGTGCTGGTGATCCAAAGCAATTGGACATGGATACCCAGAGGTGACATGATTGGGAGCCTAGGATCGTCTCTCGCGCTGTTTCCTGATGGTGGGAGTGCCGATACGCCCTCGTTAATGTAACTTGTGGCCATCGCTCATCGCAGCCCAGGTCAGAGGTCGGATAAGAACGACTTGATATTTATTCGTCGTGCTTCTGCTGTTTTAGCAACTTCAATAATGCCCTATCTAAGCACAATTGCGTGGCTTCACAGAACATTTCCCACTCGTCAAAGGACTGCAGAACTTTTACGACCCGAGCTAGACGAACACGTCCTCTCCCCGCATGACTATGAATTAGCTACCAGGTTCTTGCCTGGTCCCGGCATGGACTGGCATGTATGTGTCCTCATGGTGGTTTTGTTCATATTCACGATTTTCAACACAGCTAGCGTATGGTGCGGGGACGTCTGCTGGAGTGTACGGCTATGGGCTTTACTTCGCGCGACCAAAATGGAACGCCTGGAGCCTGCGTCTCGCTTCGGTTGCAGCCTTCATCGCGGGGTCGACATATGGCACTTTCAGGCATTTCCTGATTCACTATCGGTTTGCGAACTCTTTGGAGAACCCCCAGGGTTTTATTGTTGCATTAAACCATGTCGACGAGAGGCTTGGTGGGAGCGGACAAGTAGGCTCCGCATTCAAAGAGCTGCTTGCAATGAAGCCTGAGATCAAACCTGATCTTGATCAGACAGACCATGCACAAGATGCAGACACGGTCTCTGAGGGGGGATGGATTCGAGACGAGAGCAATACCAGTGAGCTCATCTCTGTTATTGTTATAGTAGAGAAAACAATAACCTTGTGATGAAAGCTGGGTCAGACCCGGCTCGACCAAGGACCAGATGGGATGCGATCAGAGCTGCTAATTCACCCAGTACTAGCCAGTCATCTTGGGATACTATCCGGCAACGCCACGAACGCAATAGGCTTTTCTCAACTTCTAATAATAGTTCCTCTACTACTAGTACAGAGGCATATGAACGTCCAACTGCGCAAGCCGAGTTTGATGCTATTTTGGAGGCTGAGAGACGTAGGGGTCAGTCTTAAGGTGACTCGGTATAATATCTTCATTGTACTATTGTTACACGTGTGCAGCGTGATAAACAGCGACGAAATTCTGCTACGTATAGTATGATACTATTCAATGAAGTCAAAACATGGCAGCAAGTTATCTTGAGCAACTCCAAACCCCGCTATCACTCTGTCCAGTTCCAGTGCGCGGTTCGTTCGGAGTGGATGCGGTACGGTACGAGGGTGATGGGACAGCAGAAAGCGCAGCTGGTGTCGAGTAAATGTCGAATGCATTATTACAAGCTGATTCATTAGATTGGCCCAACGAGCCTGGGTTAGGCAGGGGCGCCATAGGTGCATTGTCGAGAGGGACAGATGGCGAAGCAAATAAAGTAGAATGAGAGAATGGATAAAGGGGCAGTCCAACTTCTAGAGGTCTCTTCTGAGTCGTGAGCCTGACAATCTCTTTCATGAGACCCTGGAGTAATCTTTCTTGCCGGACTATACGGGACCTGTAAGCAAGCCAGGATTGATTCTTTCAAATAATACTTACTGCCGATAGGAGACCTTGTTCCATAATTCAGCATTGCCTCACTGATCGAGTGTCAGGCAACTTAAATGTCGTTCAGAGTAAGCAGCGTACCGGAGTACGTTGATTTCCCCCCAAACCTGAGCCTCTCTATTATGATCACCCATCTCTATGAAATGCCTACAAGCCTGGACTTGGACCACCGCGGCAAGGTACCAGCAGATCTGTGGACAATCAGTCGTTGAAGTTCGTGACAGGAAGACCACTCATACAGTGACGAAAGGATGTAGCCGGGCGAGGTCAAGAGAAGTTGCTGAAAGCATGAAATAAGCTGAAAGTATAGACTGTGCGGCTTTAATACACCGCTTAGTCGAAGCGCGTTCCGAGTCATTGAGATCCATGTATGGATTGTGAAGAGTTATCGTGGCTCTGTCGACAACATTTAGACAACTGAACGGAATAGCAGCATGAAAACTTACGCATGGGGTATCATGTGAACCATATACAAGTCGGTGTCAACACTTTGTGTGCTTCCCGAAACGTCCGTAACGCCAATGTTGAATCTATATATGTGAGGAAGGTTCTCAAGGAAATCGTGGTGAACGAGGCTATCCAGCTCCTTGAATCCTGGCAGTGAAAAAGGATCTTGGTGCTTGCTTGGCGCTGTAGGGGCGCGTAAATTACCCCGTACGTTGAAATCCGTGACACGGCCAAACATCATGACAGCCTTGATAAGAAGCAGAAAGGAATCAGTGTACCTGGGAAGATGGGTCGTGAATATGTCTTCCGAGGTCATGTCCTGAGGATTGCTGGGCATCAATTGCTGAGTTCTCATATCAGCGAGCGAGTATTCCAGAAAGAGGTTGTTGGCACCTCGCTATTAAAGTCTTCGCCCCTCAAGGGAAGCTCAGTACCGATATCTTGCTCGTCAATTGCGTGAATCCAACCACCAACGGAGACAATCCTGTCGAAAATGACAGACATCCACCATGTACGCCGTCGGGTTTCGAGGTCGCGAAAGTCTTTTGGAGGTGGCAAATATCCACCAGGAGAGCTACTACTATGTGTGGAGAATGTTCCCGGATAATTCAGACGCAACGGCACTGCGACGCGGGTTTGAAAGCCAGCAAAGATCCAGATTTCAACCCATCGACCTTCCTGATAAAAATACCAGGAAAGGAGGATACAAGCCTGAACAACTGGAAATATGTCTTCTCCAGTGGCCATTGTTTTGTCTATATATTGCCGAGTTTTACTTGCGTGGTATTCAGCGAACTCGTCCCTGCGAGACCCGTCAGGAAGTACCGCTACGTTACGCGATGACCAGCGGGAGGCTGACGCGCACTGAACCTTACGTTGGTAAGATAGAAAATATAAAAAGAAATGACTTACGATAGCATGAAGAATGGCGGAATGTGGGAATGCAGGATCCAGAGGATGGAGGCGCATTGCAGATAAAAAAGACGGACGATGGAGTATTCGCGGACCGCAAGGATCACATTTAAAAAATACGTCTATACTGTGATGCGAAGTCAGTTCTACCAAGGTTAAAGGTGTGGGAAAACCACCACAAACTAATGATCGAGTATATGGGGTTCTGGGAGATCAGGATTCCACCCCGAGTAGATGAGCTCCAAGAGAACACCGGCTGATCTTCGATCTGTCAATTCATGGGGTTCTGAACTTATAATATCCTGTTGCACAGCCGACGTTGACCCTGCAGGTATTTGACTACTGGAGACCGATGAGGACGAGGCTGAGCTCGGTCTATCATAAGCTTGGTTACGATGCATGATTGATACGTTGTTGCTCTGTTCCTGTAGCTGGATCTTGAGCTTAGCTAGACTCGTGTAAGGTCTTTCGTGGTGGACTTTATAAAGAGATACTAAGGCGTACAGACTTCCTCTTCAAGCATCCGTATTTTTTCAACTGCATCTGTATCCGGAGCGAGTGCTAACCCATCAACAGGGTCATAAACACATTGTGGTTCTGACGGATGTCTGCCATTTGTGAGTAGCATACATGAAACAGCTAGCCAGTACGCTTACGTATATCCAGGAGGTGCAGGAACACTGATCAAGGATTGCCACTGTCTGTGAAAGGATGAAAAGCAGACTCTGCTGGGAAGGGAATGACCAACTTAACGCAAGTACCACAGTGAGGACGAGCCGCGTCACATTTCTATTTGTAGATTGTTTAGTATTCGGAAGATTGACTCAACACGATCCCAAAACATACAAGCTTTCGCTTGCGACATGAGCGACAGGCCTAGAGTTCAATGGTAAGGAAGCTTGCTGTTTGGAGATGATAGTACCAACCTGGTTTCTACGAAGAGAAGGACGAATGACGCTGGTGCTAGATGGGGCCTTTGGCATGAGTTTCAAGGTGTGGAAGCCTGGCGGATGCTGTGACGGTGTCCCCTGTCGGGTTACTTGGGGCGGCTGGGGGCGCGGGGATTGCAGAGGTTGGCTGAAGCTAGTACAAGGATGGACGTTGAAAGTTGACAAAGTCTCTTACCGTTGAAAGTGTCGATTGGTGAGTGAATAATCCACCTGAGGAGGGGTTCGATCGGATTACTAGCGACTCTTGCTCGCCATGATCCTTAAATTTGTCCACCTGTACATATCTCACGGACCCTGAAAGTGGGATCCAAATCGAGACTTTGTACGTAGACGCTCAGGCTGAGTCCGACTACAATGAGAACTTGCCGGATTGAAGGCTACCGATTCACCACTTCATCAACACCACAGCCGGTGATCATTATAGTTCCACCGGAAATAAAATGGCGGCCAGCAGTGCGACTCGATATGGGCTAGACCCGCAAACATTTAGTACTGCTACTTGGATCACGGTAAAACAAGGTGATCTACCCTGCGAATCAGCCTACGATCGGGGCCTGGTTTCGTCATCCTTGGGCCTTGGCCATAGTGCACTTCCATATGAACATGCAGCTATTGCCCGTAGGTACACCAAGATAGAGTCTCGGACTGGTCACCAGGCTAAGATTAAGAGCCATGCGTTCAAGGTCATAATCAACAATGACTAAGTATTACGACCTACGCGTGTTAACAACGACTTGTAAGACACTGGAATCTCTTACAAAACAGTGGCCACAACACGTCTGGTGTGTGCGACATGCCGGAACTCAGTGAGGTATATTCCTATTTCAGTGAGGCCCATCGATACGAAGCATCCAAACATGCCTTGCCATGTCCCAAGGTTCAAAGAACCATTCGTGATTGGCACTGAAATCGTGGAGCCGACAAGGGTCGCTTTGGTGTGCGAAACACTATGACTGTTAGGACTTGTGGACACAAGGAAGTTGTGTTGGAACGTACGAATCGCTGCAAACGGGCACTAGCAATCAGAATGTACAGATCACATGAGATGGGGCGACGTACTCTGGACCTTCATCAGTGTGTCTCCATTTCAAAGTCTCTGGAACGATAGTGTCCAGTGCCATATCCATGTCTAGGCAGTGTAAAGTCGATTGTATCATAATACGCGTGTCTAGACACCAAAAATCACCTTTGCGAACATCTGTGTGGGGTCAGACTCGCCGAAGACACCAATGCTAGGGCACTTACCAGGGTCACAATTTTCGTTGATGGACAATGCTGCAGAGGTGTGTTGACTATGGGCGATTTAGTTGACGAGGGGCTTGCTTCAAATCCACCCACCTACATAAAGAGAAATAACATGCCAATCTACAGAGAAATCAGTACGGTACATCCAACTCGGATCAAGCTGTACCTTAACGTCTTTAATGCCTTCGGATATCTGATCGAGGACGTGGTCCGTTACCAGGTGGCAGCCCTTAGATCGCCTCGGAAGATTGAATGTTTTTTGCCATCCCATGGTGGCAATGAGTAAAGATTGTGTGATGGAGTAGAAATGCAGAAATATTATACATGGTTCGTATTATATAACTAGGACTGCACATCAATCAATCATCTGTGTTCCCAAACCTCTTAGCGCGGTCTAGTCCACCACGATTACCTGGAACATTCCGATTTCGACAGTGATTGGCATAGTGTCCCTTTTCACCACACTATGCAACGATGAGAACATGAGGGAGATGGATGCTGAGGCGATGACAGCCTACCTTGAAACAGAGCACATCATCCAAGTTTCGGCGGGGTGCATTTGAAGCGATTATGGCGTTCCCCTGACTAGTCATAGATCCACCCAAACCCCCTCTGTCATAATCAGCGTACCGACCATAACCGGGTGGAGGTGGGCCAAGGTCACGGTTCGAAGGGGGGGAGGGCGGTTCATAAGCCCGTGGCGATGGTAAGCTAGGCTTCGGGCTGAAAATCGCTATGAATAAATGCGGATTAAAAGAATTTGTCACCCACTGTCCGCGAGGGCATTCTGGACCTAATGGACAGAGGCCAGTCAAGTATAATTGGCATGCTACACGTCGGACGTGCTTCCGGGGACACAAGGGACCTATGTTTTTAAGGAAAAAAATTATCCGCCGATACTAGGAAAAATAGCTCACCGAGTTTACAAAAACCACGCTTGTAGTCGGGGCACTCCGCGCGACGTTCTTTTGGGTGAGCATACAGACACTCGTCTCCGGCGGAACAATAACCATATTTTGCGAACCACCAGCACTCAGGCATACGGCGGAGATTGTATTCATGGAGAAACTCGCAAGCATCGCCTTTCTTGCACAAACCACGGAGCCAGTGCTTGCAGACTGTGGCCAACCGTTCTCGCTCCCGAGGATGTGTAGGTAACTGCTTAGGTGGCTGAAAATTTTGCGAGGAGGGTGTCGTGTGTCTCAAGGGGCAATGCAACGGGCCAAGAGGACAGCCCGTGGGTGTTAGCGAGAGACGACAGATCTGGTCATCTGGGGTGCATTAGAAAACGGTGCAGCTGGGAGGGGCGATACTGACCTTTGTCAAGCTTTACACCGAGTTCAGCCTTGATATAAAGTTCCTCTGGGAAGTTGTTCTGATGAAACTGAGGATGGACAATGTCTCTCAGCGCGGACGGCCCAGCCAGTGGACCAGACATGGGTCAACCGTATGAGCTTACATAAGTGGGCTTGGTGGAGCATGTGTAAGACCGGAATTATGTAATCCAAACACAAATAGGGCCCAAAGTTTTTTTTTTTTTGGGGGGGGGTTAAAATGTTAACCGTTAGATGGATTTGGGGGTTGGGTTGGGGGAGGGGTGTTGATAATCATACGATTCATAACAGCACTCGACTTGCGCAAAATGGTGATACCATGTACTCTTGTGTTTATTCAATTCCACCTCTGTAACTTAGTTTGACTCTCGACACGGAAAAGGTCAGCCCTAGCTTGATCACGGCTCGATCAAGCAGATCCACATCTACCAACGTCCTAATACTGACACTTCTACACCCATGGCGCGAACATTGTCCACTGCCTGTTGCAGCTGCTTCTTCCACGATTGTCCACGATTGTTTTGTTCCGAGATAGCGCTGACTTCAAGAAAATAAGCATCGTGAAACGGTATTGCGTGAAGTGACGGCCGCCTATCAATCCGTAATACTGTAAGATCGAGTGTGCTGATGACTCCGGGGACATTCAACATATGCTGCATGGGGTTACCAGGAGGGACCTGGAGCCGAAGCAGAGCCATGCTCTGTGTTTCCAGAGAACATTTCTCTGGAAGAGCTACTTCTAGGCCCTGTGCAAGGATATAAAAGCGAGTGAAATTTTCTGTGGGCAAAATTGGTTATGCCCTCACAACGTTCAGGACAAGTGACTGACCTGGGCCGTCCTGGATACCCTCTTCCAAAACTTCCAATCCTTCATAGATAGTGACAACCACTGATGAGCATATTGCTGCACATTTCATTGGGTCCAGCCCGTTTTCGGCCGACATTAGTCTTTTCGCCGCACCCGCAGTAGAATCAGTGCACACTAGAGATGCTCGAGGTAGGTGTTTGGCTAGCCACTCCCGGCATTGTCCCAGAGCCTAAGCGATCATAAAATGGCGTCCAAAAATGGTCTCATCATAAGAACATACTTGTTCGTGGCTCAAAACTTTCTCGATGTCTTCCAACTTTACCCCTCGTCGAGTTACCAAGGAGTGTTTCACTCTAAGGACGGTGGCGCCCCTCACAAAAGTCGCTTGACCAACCGCAGAGCTACGCAAGATGTTATAGGTTTCAACAACTGAACCATTTGTGCTATTTTCTTGAGGAATTATCCCGAATGGCACAGCTGCCGACAAGGTTTGTTGGACATCTGACGAAGATCATTCCTGTGCGGGCTCGCTTTACGATGCAGCTCACCTGCAATTGTTGACTGAGCGAGGTATTCGACGGAATCGCCAAAACACTCAAACGCCGCCTGTATGAATTATTAGCAAATTACAGAACAATGAGAAGGGGACGGTGACCTGGTGGGAATAGGTCCCAAGTGGACCCAGAAAAGCCAATTGTGGCTTTTCTGGCGGATTTCCCGAAGGAGCCGTCATGCAACGATGAAAATATTTCAAACCTGTGTTTATCGCAATGTCGATCATTGCATCGGGCCTAACCTGTGGTCAGACGAAGGTTTGTTCCGAGATGGACCAGGTGAAGATTATGTGCTGGCATGTTATATATACAGTTAATATAAAGTCACCGGCGAAAACGTAACCCAAGCATCCTCTATGAAATCATTGTAGTACTTTATGGTGTGTCCCGGGCTCAGATCATACCGTGTCCTTCTCTCAGTGAAATGAGAGAAGGAAAAAAAAACGCCATCGTGACGGGAACTTGACGGAACAGAAACAGTAGTGACAGAAACGGTCCTTGTTCGCCGCGGTCAGCGATCCGCTAAGTGTACATACGCTGTTACAGTACTGACTGTTCTGGCGGGAAGTTCTGCCATGGTATCGGCGTATGGTTTCATGCCTTGAAAGCGATCCATAGCATGGCTAGAGAGAAAGTTTGAGTGGCGTTGCAAGTCATCATCCTCTTCAAGAACCATGTTCTCAATTCAGACAACGTATATTCTTGTTGGAAAGGAGAAAAGAAGAGAAAATAGCATACCGGTCGTAAAGTGAGCAAGCAGGACATAAATGGCTATGAAATGTAAAGGAAATCCATCTACGAAAGCGATGTCGGAAAAAGTCCAGGGCACGATCTCTGACCCAAACCCCTCATTAATCATACGATCACACATCTACGCGAAGATCTCTCCTTCCCCCGGGAAGGGTTCACTAACAGGCCAAACATGAGAGGTGTAGGGAAGAAGGATGTGTAATACTCACGAACGGCGCGGATCGCTTCGTCAAACACGGTCTTCAACCCCTTCTGTGTCAGAGCGGAGCACTCCAGGTACTTGACTGCCCCTATATCTCGAGACATGGAAACACCTTGACTATACTGGATGGGCTGCATACGGCTAATGAGTGTCGTTGATGAGCAACGGCGCATTTGAAGTCATTTTTTAGAATACTGACCGGTCACGCAATTTATCGATGGTAGCAGGATCCTCGCGCAAATCCAGCTTGGTTCCAACTAGAACTATTGAGGTGGATGGTGCATGGTGCGAAATCTCGGGCCACCACTGAGAGATAGGCGTGGGCTTGACGAAGAGTCCTCGATAACCCGATAGAACATACCTTGGTCCTGACGTTTTCGTAGCTTGGAGGACTGACTAGGGAGAAGCAAATTAAAAAGACATCTGTCTGGGGGTAAGAGAGTGGACGAAGACGATCATAGTCTTCTTGTCCGGCCGTATCCCACAAGCCAAGAGAAATGGTTTTTGCATCCACCATCACGTTCGCAGAGTAATTATCAAAGACTTTTTCCACATGAGCAAAGATTGAATCAGCTCCCAGTAATGAAAGTACCTGTTGGTACGTATTCTCCCTGGAACCTTACTGTCAGAAGTTCCGTATCGACTAGCACGCGTCCAGGACTCACCGGGAAGGCATTCGTGGTATAAGATATGAGGAGGCAGGTCTGGCAACAGACGATAAGTGTTACTGTTGGAAGGTTGGAAGGTTGTATACATGCCTTGCCGACGGCACCATCGCCAACCACGACACCTTTTGGTTCAAACCATGAGAAAGAGACAGATCAGTTTCATTGTGTGACATACATTTGATGGCTTGCATTCTGTTTATTACGACAAACACTCGGAGGGGACTGGTTGTGAGAGGAAGGTGATCAAGCTTCCAAATTGAGAGGTGAGGTCGTTCTTGCTGGAAGACATGGTGTGCTTACCTGCGTCTAAAATTCGGAAAAGAGCAGACAAGCGATGTAGTGAAGGTGTTGCTGGGTAGGACTGCTTGATGCCAGTCTGATATCCTTGATGGGGAAGACACGCGGAAGCAACACCCCCACCGAATTTTTCACACGGCTTGGTACGCGACGAAAAAAAAAATACACGATTGCAAAACATTGTACAGGTAGGATACGCAACGAGTGATCTAATGGCCTGGAGTTCACGTTTCTCCAAGGCCGTGCGGTATAATAAAACAAAAACAACATCCACTATTGGAATAGATAACCAACATCACTCACTCAGCGCTCATCCGTCGCCTCTTCAGCGGGGGTGAGCACAGCTGCCTACTGCCCGGAATCTCCGTCGGCGACCTTGGCGAACCGTCCGTGAGCACCCTTTCCACTTCTTCCTCATCATTCTCCACGGGAGAACCTTCGGTTTCATGGTTATATTGAGTTCGACACGTAGACAGCCTGAAGGGAGCCATCAAACCAATTCCAAGGCCCACAAGGCCGGCTTCCAGCTCTGGAGCACCTCCAGAGTGGCGAGCATTCCTAATCACTGGACTTTCGGCTTCGGAGGAAGACCTGCATGGTGATGGAGTTCTTTGGTCTACGCCATCTTCACGAATCCTCGGCCCACGCAATGGTTTGTACAGTCCACCAAACGGATCTTCATTCAAAGACCGGATAGAACTCTCCGTCTCCTTTGTACTTGTAGATGTAGATGATGGTGACGCATCAGAAAGCCAGTCACCATGTAGATCAAGTGAGGAATTCATCGCAGAAGGTTTGCGACAATGCGCACGTCGTCTGAACCCGCCACTCAGTGGCGAGTCATTGACGCGTTTGCGAAGATCGAGTGCATTGAAAGTCGGAAAAGGTGATTGACCATCGGAAAAAAGCTGACGCGGAGAGGGGCGGAATATAACAGGGGAACTCCCAAACGCATCATTGAAAGCCTTACTGCGTCCAGCGGCACTGGTCGGCGTACGGATGATGCTTGGGGTTCCCAGGCTGGGAGAACTAGAATCACTTGTAGAAGGTTTAATAACTGGGCTAGCACCACCCCGTACTAGCATTCCGAGACACAATTCCTGCGCCCGCGAGTGTAGTGGATGGCTTGGGCTGGGAAAACGCCATGGTTGATCAGAAGGGAGACGCGGTGGAGAATGACGAAAAGAGGGCGTTAACGTTGGATCATATGGGGACATAGGAAGGGTAATTGGCGCAGTAGGTGGGGATGAGGTCATATGATCGGACTCGGATTTACCCAGCGGAATCGATTCAGGAACACTGACTTCCACAATAGCATCAACCGGTGAGTCACTCCTCGAGGGAAGAACCAGCTGAGAAGAATCTTGCTGGTGACCCAATGGCGCGGATATTGCGCCAAAACTCTCCTCCACATCATCCTGTTCTCCGCTCTTGACGGTGCTGCCCGATGGGACGAGAAAAGGTCTTGATTTGGATTTATAATTATTGAGTTGATCTGTGGATGTCTTGTTAACTCTGCGTAGATCTGACGATAAATTCTCCTTGTCAGAAACGGCGTTACGGTGCTGATCCCCTGTTGAAACGTCAAAGGTGAAGTGAAATGGATTGTACGAGTCACCTACTAATTGATCCCCGCCCACTTCGAATACGATCATTGCCATCGCGACGGTTAGACATCGCAATTTTATGCTTTTCGTACACATGACGCCGCCACATACTCTTTGCATTGACGCCTGCATATGTTCTTCTACAAAAGGTGCAACGTAAGCGTGGCTCTCCTCCTTCTGGCCAACCGTCTGGGCCTAGCGCTTTCAGATCCTTTTTCTTAGCTGGGCACCATCCTCTAGGGGGCTCAAGCTGAGGAGGGTAAGGAATGGCGTTGGGGTTCGTCGAGACGGAGGATATAAAATCGTTTGAATTCAAGAACCACTCGGGGTTGGCGGCCATGAGAGAGTAGGAAAGACCTTCCGGATAGAGGTGTGCGTCAGGAAATGCGATAAAGGGCGGGTGAATGAAGATAGCATCCATCTCTGACGGGGAAGGGTCCATGAGAGGAATGTGTTGGGCTGCGGAGGCATGATTTCGAGGTGGAGGGGGTTTGGAAGGATTTAGAATATTTGATGAAGTGGAGCTGGCGTGTGCATAGGGCTTTGGATTGAAGGAGTCGGCAGCGGGGGTGAAGAAAGCGAGATCGGTAGGGGGGGAGAGACGGCGCTTGAGTGGGCGGGAAGTGGGGTTCGCAGGGAAAGAGAGAGAGGTGGACATGGGAGGGGACGAGAGAAGGCTCAGCGGATGCGCTTATTTCACAAGAATTTAAGCGGAGTTGACACGCATATCACAACAACGCGCTGATCACGTGACTTGTATTGATCCATTCTACACTACCAGACTCACATAGCTGTTGCGCAATGAGACTCGTTCAAAAAGTAGTAATCCTCGCTCACCCAGCCATCATGATTAGTGCTCCCAGTGGCGTTATGGGACCGAAAAGCCTGAGTCTTTCGAAACGTCAGTTATCCTCCAAGTGCTCTCACTCCATACGTACCGCTTCAGAACGAGCAACATGATGGTCGCAGAAAATAACACCCCGCCCGTCAATATCGCTGGTCCAGCGAAGCGATGTGCAGAAAATCTGTGGTGCATGGAGACGAGCATCAATCCGAGCCCGTTGGCAATCTTGCGTTGAATGGTCAGTTATCGTACAAGCCTTCAACCAGGTTCCAAACCGCATAGTTCGACGCTGTCTCCCAAGCGTGGAGGTCTTTGGCCGTGATCCCTGCCCGGCGTTCAAGTCCATGTGTGCCAAAGGCGCCAGCGAGCATTCCAACAAAAGCTATGATGTTAAACGTTAACCAATCAGTTGACAGACCGTTAAACTGAACTTGGGAACCAACTCATTATGGCACCTGACCTCCATAGAAATGGAGAACCACTCATAGCGGGGGCCAGCAACGGCGACGAGTCGGTCATCGAGAGAATTCAACCTTGTCAGGTTGTTGTCAGCTGTGTAATCAACCCCTGCGATCAACCAAGGTTAAGATTTAACAGTCACGTGGTGAACTCTGATTAAACAACCATACCATGGCGAAGGCCCAAAAGAAAACCGGCAAAGGTCGTCTCGACAAGTATTATAAACTTGCCAAGTGTGTGTCGTCCGTCCATATCCTGCACTTGCTTTACCGATATTTCCAAGAGAACAGGGATATCGTGCTCGCTCGGCTTTCAAGCTCATTCAATTAAACAAGAAATATGCCTTTCTCGAATCCGCGCGCTGCTGCATTGATCTTTGTGCGGCCCCCGGGGGCTGGCTTCAGGTTGCAAGCAAGTACATGCCAACTAACAGTGTGATTGTTGGTATGACGCTTTCTATCACGGTCGTCTTATATCATATAACTATTCATTGTGCAGGCGTCGATTTGGTACCAATTAAACCAATACCGAGAGTCGTGACATTCGCCGCAGATATTACTACCGCTCACTGTCGCAATCTCCTCCGGGGTGAACTAAAAGACTGGAAAGCAGATGCCGTGCTTCATGATGGTGCACCCAATGTCGGTACTGCATGGGTTCAGGATGCTTACAGCCAGTCTGAACTCGTCCTCGCGAGTTTAAAATTGGCGGTTGAATTCCTCGTCAAGGGCGGAACATTTGTTACCAAAGTCTTTCGCAGTGTTGATTACAACAATCTTATGTGGGTGTTTGGCCAATTGTTTTCCAAAGTGGAGGCAACAAAGCCACCTTCCTCGAGGTGAGCTGCTATGTTATCATCAAGATGGCCACCTGGAGAGACATCTACAGGAATGTTTCTGCTGAGATCTTTGTCGTGTGCCGGGAGTTCCTCGCTCCAAAACATATTGACCCCAAATTCTTTGACCCTAAGCACGTGTTCAAAGATCTGGGCACCGCGCTCTCTGGTCTTGATAAAGGATCATCAGCTAACAACGCGATAGCCAATGTCTTTCAGCCAGAGAAAAAGCGCAGAAGACGAGATGGATACGACGACGGCGACTATACTCTTTTCACCAAAGCTTCCGCGAGCGATTTCGTCCGCAGTTCGGACCCTATCAATGTGCTCGGTCTCGCAAATAAAATTATGTTTGAGACAGAGGAGGAGGAACAGTACGCAGTCTATCTTCCTCCTTCCAAAAATGACTTATCGGCCTGTTTTACAGATGGCTGGAACTTGGGGTTACTACTCCAGACATTAAAGCGAATTTCGAGGATCTCAAGGTGCTGGGAAAAGGTGACTTCAAAGCCCTATTAAAGTGGCGGATAGCTGTACGACAGGAGGTGGGTCTTCTCCAACTATCAACCCAGTTTTATTCATGGACCTTCTTAAAGCTTGGCTTGGAGGTGAAGACCAAGCCCGCTGTTGAACTTACGGAGGTAGTCGAAGTCTCCGAAGCCATCGACGAGGAGCAGCAGCTCCAAGAAGAGGTGAAATTTTTGTTACGCTTGATGTTTCTCCGATTGACTGTCCCCGTCAGCTCGAGAGACGGAATGCAGAAGCAGCAGCGAAAGCAAAACGCTCTCGAAGAAGAGCCAATGAAATCAAAGCGAAAACTATCCAACGACTGCAGCTGCAGATGACAGCTCCTATAGATATCGGTCTTGAACAGAATGATGCGTCACTGAGTGCGGGTCAAGATGACATGTTTAACCTCGTGTACACGCAAAGGGAACTTCAGAAAACAGACGGCATCTGCGGTCTTGGCTCGGATGACGAGATGCCATCCGGCGAGGAAGTTGAAGAAGCAGAAGGAAGCGAAGAAGTTGAATCCGAAGAAGAGGATAGAAAAATATTGGCACTCGAAGCTGATCTCGACAGCATGTATGATGCTTATCGAGAGAAGATGAAGGAAAGGGACGCGAAGTATCGGGTTGTTGAGGCGAGAAAGAAAAAGGGTCAAATGGAGGAATGGAGTGGCCTGCGAGGCGAAAATGATGATGAAAGTGGTGATGATGAAAGTGAAAATGGTGGCTGGGAGGAGATGGCGGTAGCCAAGGCAGTTGGTGACCTTTCGTCAGACGAGAGCGATGATGACGATCCCACTCCTGGTCAGAAACGAAAGCGGCCCAATCCAACCCTCAGGAAACACATCGATATCCCGCCACCCTCCCGTGCCGCGCAAGTTTGGTTTAGCCAGGACGTATTCAAAGAAGTAGGGAAACTAAATGGGGATGACAAGGAGGCAGACTTGGAGAAGATTTCAAGCTCAAGTCAGAGGCAACAGGACGAAGGAGGGAGCCAGGTATGTCCGTACCTTTTGCATTGTCTCACTTCTGACGGTAACAAGTGCGAGACGAGTGATTTCGAAATTGTTCCCGCTGAATCTCAGGATGACATCGATATGTGGGACGTTGAGGACGAAGACGTGGATCAAGCAAAACAAGCTTACATCCAGGGTGCGGATTCAGACTTCCAGACTGGACCAATGCTCATCCCTTTCTTAGAATATGGCTTGGTGACGGCTGAAGCTGTCACGCTTGCACAGCAGTTGGTCAATCGCAGAACAACGAAAACAAAGTTGCTGAATGATGGGTTCAATCGCTATTCGCTTAACGCCAAGGATGGCCTCCCTTCCTGGTTTCTCGACGACGAGGCGAAGTATTACATGCCTAATATCCCTGTCACGAAAGAGGCTGTTACTGCGTTGAGAGCACGCCAGCGTGCACTTGATTCACGCCCAATCAAGAAGATCGCGGAAGCCAAGGGACGGAAGAAGTTGCGAGCTGCCCAGCGCCTTGAAAAGGCTATGAAGAAGGCTGAAGGCTTGAATGCAACAACGGACATGTCTGAACGGGAAAAGGCACGGCAGATCGAAAAGCTCATGCGGAAAGGCAATGCAAAGAGCAAGAAGAAAGAGGTTAAGGTGGTAGTCGCAAAGGGAGCTCACAAAGGCATCAAAGGGCGGCCAAAAGGTATCAAGGGACGCTATGCCATGGTAGATGCTAGGATGAAAAAAGAGGTGCGTCACAGTTGATACTGGACACGGTCAAATTTTACTTCATTCCATAGGTCCGAGCTAAAAAGCGCAGCGAAAAGGCGAGACGAAAAGGTAGTGGGCGCAGATAGGTAGAATCCAAGTCCTTCCCCTCAACCCATGAAATTCAAAGGCTACCAAGCCCCTCCTGTCTCCCGGATATAAAAGCCAACATATGGAAATATTATTTTCACTCGATAGGTAATGGCTGTTTGACTTTCATAGGACACAATAACACCATTGTCCCAGGATAAACTCCAGTTGGTATTCCATGAAAAATGTTATGTAGGAAAGCACAGCTGCTGATATTCATGGAGAGTGGATCCTCAACTACTTGATGGATCCCATACCAAATTATTCTTTATCTCCTCAACATCTTAATCCCATCTCTCTTCCCAATAGACCGTCAGAAGACACCTGGCGCTTGATCCCCTAGGGAATAAATTCATTTCACGACCCATTACGTTGTGTTTTCTTCATCTTGACAGAGGTACTGAGTGCTAATGCAGCCATGGGTAATCTCGGATTGGCAAACTCGAATGCTTCGAGGGTGAGCGACGGATGCAGAGTCTCGCACTGATCACGCTTGCCATAGCTCAGAATGTGTTAGCGGTGCTTAGTAGAATTAGTATAAGTATTAGTCCTGAGTCATCCCCCTAGTATCGCATATCGCATGGCATTACACTATTGCCAGGCCACAAACAAGGAAGACATCATTTTTCTAGATAAACCGTCTGATCCTTCTTGCTTCGTGATTCTAAGGATGTTACTGTAAGTTGATCGCATGCTGCGAGGAAACGCCTCCAACTCGGTCCCTCAGTAGTGCCATTATACATCACCTAAGGGTAAGTGAATTTATGAGTCACGAGCGACCAGATAACTAACCTGGAAGAGCTCCATTTTCTGGTCACTTTGAAGATCTTCTATGCTCTCAGTAACGACCTTCACCTTATCATCAACATAGTGGGCATTCGGGACAGTTGGTAAGGAATCCATGTTTCTTCCTTGTCTTAAGTTCGAGCTTTCATGAAGATAATATATCCTTCCCTCGTGGCTGAGCGTCGACGGTGGATCGGGTTGAGATAGTTGGGCCACATTGGCCAAGCTATGGGAATGTTCAGCATTGCAACTTCAATGACGGGGAGTCCACGAACAAATCACGAAGCTTGTCGGCGTATTCTCGGAGGACTTGGGGCTGCTGGGTCAAAGAAATACTATCCCAATCGGAAATGCAAAGCTGCATATCTATCGGGCTGAATGGCAAGCTGTCAGGAAGCCAACCATCCATAGATATCACACTTACCGGTCTGGCAGCATCAAGTTGATGTATGCTTCGCTACCCACTTGGCAGCTTGCGTCCCATGCGTCATTCAACGCGTCGGACAAGCTACCTGGCCGAGAAGCGCTGGCTCGAAATGAATGGCAGCTTTCGCCTGAATTCGGCTCGGACGACAACATAATATCATTGAGCTTCGCCCGGTCTTCGAAATGTTGTGTTGCTGGAGTGCTGGTTGATGGAAGACATGAAAGCTCCAACTCGAACCTCAAAACATGTAGGGGGGATTTCGCAACCTGGTCAGTTATCTGCGGCAATGTCCTGTAAATTAGCCGATGTAGCCTTCTTTGCCCATCAATAGTGACGGTCGTCATGGTAGGTGGAACACTGAAAGGTCAATACGTTAACAATTCACGCTGAAATGCAGTATACGGACCTTTGAACAAACGTCAATGGCGCTCCAGAAGTTTCAACCCATTCGAGAATGTCTGGGAGAGACGAGGTAACTCTTAGTGGAGGAAATATTGAGCCTCGTTGTAAATTATCGCCCGACGATATTAAGATATGACCTAGCCTGAACGCCAATTAGTGCCTATCTGGAAACTGAATAATATGCATACAAAGCTGTAACGGTTCTTTGATGGGACGAGGCGCTTTCAGGCAAGGCTGAGCAGATAAGTTGATCAAGTTCCTCTCCACCTCTATAGCGATTAGCTGTGCCAATAACCTCTCTAATATAAACTCACCGGTTCAAATTTAACAGGCGGTGTGGGTTATCAGTCAGGCCACCAGTGAATGTTATATCTTCGTAACAGTCGACGCCCAACCAGTCCGCGACACGGCGCAGTCGGAATGCACTACCGGAATCCATCGTCCACGGAAATGAATATGGTGTGATGAAAGGATATATAGCATATTTCTGCGGCTCAGAGATTTCAATGGGGGAATCTCTTGTCTTGCTAGGTGGATCATAGCAAACGGTGCGCTTTTGTGTTCCAATCTAGAGACCCAGTAAATCCAAAACCCATGCAACCGTTAGAAAATACGGACCTCCAATGAAGCACTTAGCAATAACTTTTCGGCAGCAGAGATATCGCCAAGATTCTTGGCACATATGCGGACCTATATGATAATGAGCAAGAAGCCATAAAGTTTGAGTCGAGAAGCACCTTGCCCCTGTTACCATGATTCTCAACATACGCACCAGATAACCGAGAGATGCGTTGCAATAGATCTGGACGGACAGGACAGCCAGATGGAAGTTCAAATATTTTCTCGGTTATTCCCTGTAGAGTGAGGGTTTAAAAAACACATAAATATACAAGAGTAGTAATCGGACCTTCTTCAAGGAACTGATATGTTCGGTCACACCCTTCAGGGAGCCTCTTAAACCTTCAACACGTAGAGCGAGTGGACTGGATGTCAAAGATATATGAACGTTGCATTGCATCGACAGCTGCAGTAGATCGGCGCCATCTTTGCGGAAAACGTGAATTCAATATCGCGAAAAACTCATTTCTCGCACCTTTGCCCATTATTAAGAACAGCTGGCTGGGTGTAACAGTGAATGCTGCAACATGGTTCACTGAAGTGGACACCACATGCAAGGGAACAAGACTGACACTTTACAAGCACTTCAGTCGTATCACGCCGCTTCCTCTCTATCTCTTTCAAGGAGGGCCAACCCCATGCCTTCTCTATTATTGACTCTGCATATTCAGTCTTCCGACGTGATGAGCGCGTCCATATCGAATCGAGTTTGTAGAGCTCTGTAAAACGGCGGAGTTGATCTTTGCTGAAAGCTCGACAAAGAATTTCCAACAAATTTGTGTATTCTGCGGCATAACGTGACGAGTCTGGTCGCGAGAAGCTCTGCGGTTTACACCGTTCGATGTCGTCCAAGGTCGGCTCCAAGTCAGCTGCCCTAATGGAGGCAAGGTAACGGTCAAGCCGTGTCGGATCTAGAGGATTTTTGGCATTCGTGGCTGCGGGATAAGAATCACTCCGGGTTGGCGTCCGCGTCCTCTCTTTAGGAACAACGGAAGTGGAAGCCTCGGGCTCTTGAAGACAGTGAGCAGTGGGGGAAAGAGCAGACTGCGAGTAGTCAGCTCTAGTGCGGGGAGACAACAAGCAGCGCGAACTACACAGTGAACGACGGGCTGCACAAAAGACCCTCGCAGACATGCAAAACAATTTGAAGACGAAAACTAGTTACAACTAGCCAAAGTTAAGGGCACGTGACCAAAACATTATCAGATCTTTTCCTCCTCTCCCTCATTCGACGCAACAATCAGCCCCTTGTCGTCATCCTCTCCGATCTCGCCTTCCCATCCATTCTCCGTAAGATATTTCAAGAATTTAGCATCCTCATCTGCGAGGTCAACCCCCGTCATATCAGGCACGAAGAAATATGTCACTAGCACACCAGTGACACCACATATAGCAGCGATAATGAAAGTCCAGCTGTACCAACTCCATCAGCTGTGTGCAGTACTAGTACGAACACTAGTCATACCGTTTTCCAAGGTTGTTCTGGATGGGCGTGAATGCTTGGGTACCAACTGCAGCGCCAGTCTTCCCTATGGCTGCAGAAAGGCCATAGCATGTCCCACTAACAACTTGTGTAAGACCTCAGTCACTGAGCAGGTATAAGTGGCATACCGTACTGGAGTTGCATATGACCTGCACAAAGGTTGTGTGAGCTTGAAACAAAAACGGAAGAGTCTACTCACTCAGAGCTCGTCAAACCCAGCATGTCGCCCGGGCCCTGCACTCACATGAGCCCGTGAACAAAAAAAACTCAACACCACGTACCATGTTCCCGAATGACTGCATTAACCCATAGCTGAAAATGACATTGGTTAGGCATTCTTCTGAAGCCAGCTCCATCAACTCACAAAACCACAAAAAGAGGTATGATGTTTGTAATTTATTGTATGAAAGGCCGATGACGAGACCCTAAGAAACGTCCGATTTGTTACGGGTAGCAGGCGGGGAAAGCAGTAAACTTACAAATATCAAATAACCAGAAAATCCCAACATCATCTGCAGTGGTTGAGTGATTACACAGGACTTGGGCGCCAACACCCACAGTATTCCTTCTCCCTATCCGGTTGCAAAGCCAGGCACCGACAAAAACGCCAGGCAAGGCTATCGCTCCAAGTAAAAGTTGCCACTCAGCAGTCTTCTTGATATCATTGTCGTGGATTACACCAGAAATGATGGTTCCAGAGAACACACCGTTCGGAAACGTAACCTAAAGGTTTAAGTACAAACCATTGAGAGTTTCAGAAAGTGCTTACGAAGTCGTAAAGAAACCTGTCAAAAAGTGAGATATTGCCTGGCCAGTGACTTTGAGTTCGCACCATGATCCACAAGTACCAATAAGGGGACGCCAATAACGTTTCAATACCAGCCAGTATGGGACACGGCCTAGATAAAAAATAATCAATTAATGGTGTTCTCATTGAAGCTTAGAATATCCGTTACGCTTAATGGCTCCCTTGCGATAAAGTTTGGAGCTCAACATCCGCAAGCGAAAGACGAGCACAGACAAGGGCAGGAGAATACCAAATCCAAAGCAAACACGCCACACGGTCTGGAGATGTTGTTCTCCCGCTGCGGAGAGCACGATCAAGAACACGGAAACGGCCAATGGGCCTCCGAACTAATGTAGATTGTATTAATTTGCAAAAGTCTTCCAGGAAAGAGATGTAAGGAGATACCGAAAGGACGAAATTTGTGACCATGATAAAGACTACAAAAATGTCAATATGGGAAAATGGAGAGTATATAGTGAGTACTTGGCCCGCGATTCCGGATAGATTTCTCGTTCGCTGCTTCACTCGCGCTCGTCGACGAGGCTGGGTATTCCCCACCGACGCCCTAAAATAATCAAACATAAAGACAACGTGCAACTGGGAGGACTTACTACGCCGGTGATTCCTCGCGCAATCGTCAGGAACCAAAAAAGACCAAGTGCACTCCCGTTAGCGCCGTGGGCAGCAGTTGCAAGAGTGGCACCGAGAACGATGAGCAAGGTGGTGCTCACAAGGGCGACCTTGCGGCCCATTCTATCACAAATGAAACCAACAAGGATTTGACCAATAATAGCGCCTGGTTCAAACCCAGGTCGTATCGTTTAATGGCAACAGTCAATCTCAATGTCCTCACCAACGAGGAGAGAATTTGATACTCGAGTGGAAATGGTCGACGTATATTCTATAGGGTATAGTTTCTTGAACACAACCTAGAGAGGATAATCCAGAAGTGGCGACGGGTGGTGACAAAGATGGCCTACATTTGCCATAGTCATCAAGTTGTTTTGATCTGTAGCACGATTCTTCAGCTGGTCTCAGTGCGAACATGGAAGGGAAATTTTATTACAGCCATCACTGATCAAACCAAAACCAGCTGCAAGAATGGTGAGCCAGGCGCTGAGCGCCTCCTTTTCATCGAGTCTATGGGCAGTTGCTTTCAGATCCGTTTCATAAGCGTTGATGGAAATATTCCGAGGGCCGCTGGTGCGATCCCCCTTCTCGGAGATGACGTTCTTCTCAACCGACATGGGGTATAGTGTAGTAGGACCGAATTTGAGGTTCTATCCGAGCGGAGGGTGAGAACTGTAGATTTATGTATACAAAGAACGCACGTGCCGTATTCAATGGAGATAAGAAGAATGGCACGATGGCGTTGTCATTAAAAGGCACACACCTTTGGGGTATGACCAATGTCCTGGAAGCCAGATCTCGGAGGAAACTGATAAAGGAGAGTTGACCAAACTCGAGAGAGAATGATCCTGAAGACACGCGCCCAAATAAAGGTTACGGGATACATCATGAATCATGATGATGAGAGGGTCAGCACGAGACCCAAGATCACCTTTTCCTGCCACTGGCACGTTCGTTATGTTGCATGTGCTACTCAATCGAATCCTAACCCCAAGGAGTAAGAAGGGTGATAACCCTCAACCTTGAAAATGATTCCTTTTGTCGCTAGCATATTGCGTCAAGTGGAATAAGTAGGCTTGAAGAGCTTGTCGTTAAGCACGCCTTGGAGGGAACAATATTGTTGCGTAGTTTGGTAACGCGTGAATTTACATAACCTGAAATTCTCTCTAATTCGACCGCGTTCGGCTCAAAACTTCTTGTGCGCATGAGATGGCCATCCCAAACGGCACTTCGCAGCTCAATCTTGACAATGAACTCGATTTCACGGACATTGAGGAGAAGTAGGCAGTTTTTTGACGCGCATGTTGCAATGTTCATGATCAACCACAGATACCACGTCGCCCTCGAGGATGGTTTGGACAACGTCATCGTCGTAGATGGTGTACCGGTGATCGACAAATCAAAACTCGACAGACTTGTCGCAAAAATATCTAAAGAGTTCACCAAAAAGGGTGCCCCTTTAAAGTCTGAAAATATCTTTGTCCCCTGGGACAATGTTTCGGGGAAAAGCAAAGGGTATATCCTTACCATGCTTCAGATCCATAGCTTGCTAACTACAGGCTCTCCAGCTACATATTCGTCGACGCAGGGAGCGCAGATGTAGCAACATTTGTGATCAACACCATGCATGGCCATCCTTTTGACTCAAAGCACACTTTCCTTGTCGATCGATTTACCGATATTGAACAATATGCGAACATGGACGAGATATATGTCGAACCGAAGACGGAAGAATTCCATCCAAAGGTTGGAGAACGAATATTGCTTTTTATTTTCGTGTTAATTCCTCGAGTAGGAGCACCTTCGAGCTTGGCTTACTGATCCGCAAGGACGTGATCAATATGTCACCTACCGTGGTGATGATGTAGAGATACATTGGCACGGGAAACCATCTCAGTGTGAGGTTGCATATTCGAAAAAGGTCTGTCTTGCATTTGTAACTCTGGACAACAATGACACGATTTTCAGAACTGGACCGAGCTCTATGCTTCATGGTCTCCCCTTGGCACATACTTTGCAACTCTCTTCCGCCAGGGTGCCCGCCTATGGGGAGGTCCTTCTTGGGACCCTCGGCAACGTTTCGCTCACCCTTTTGTCAAGTTGATCGATTTCTCCCCATGCGAAAATTATATCGTTACCTGGTCGCATGACCCCATTACTGTGTCTCCAACTCTTCCACAAGGCCCGGAATACTTTTCGCCCGAGGACGAGGGCAACAACATCGCTGTCTGGGATGTCAAATCGGGTCACCTGCTCCGCACTTTTTCTACATCTCTTTATGGAACCGAAGATCCTTCTGCGAAAAAACAACAGATGCAGTGGCCGGCACTTAAATGGAGTGCCGATGACAAGTATGTCGCACGAGTAACACCCGGTCAACAAATCAGCGTGTATGAACTCCCGAGTATGGGTCTCCATGATAGGAAGAGCCTGAAGATCGAAGGTGTTGTTGACTTTGAATGGTGCCCCCACGGTGACAAGGATAGGGATGATGGTGAGAAGGCATCAAAAACAGACAAATCGGTGAAGAAAGCCCGGGAGAATATGGTTGCATACTGGACGCCTGAAGTAGCCAATCAACCTGCGAGGGTTACTCTTCTCGAGTTTCCAAGCAGACGGATTCTACGACAAAAGAATCTGTTCAATGTCACAGAGGTTGGCGTGTTGACACATTGGGAAATTGATGTTTAATGGATCTTTGTTAGTGTAAGCTCCACTGGCAAAATCAAGGCGACTTCCTGTGCGTCAAGGTCGATCGTCACACAAAAACGAAGAAATCAATCTTCTGCAACCTTGAAATCTTCCGAGTCCGTGAAAAAGACTTCCCTGTGGAAGTAGTGGAGCTCAAAGGTTGATTCACTTTCCCCGGATGTTCACTTGGGCTGACTCGGGATCTAGACACTGTAACAGACTTTTCATGGGAACCCAAAGGGGAACGCTTTGCCATTGTTTCCAGTGGCGACCCGAATCTCGGAAACCCTGGTCCGGGTATCACAATCAAGACGGACATTAGTTTCTATCAACTCGATCGAACCAAGAATGATTTTAGGCTCCTACGTACGCTTGATAGCATTGAGTCATCTTTGGCATCGCTGATGATTATGCTAGGTACGCTCGCATCCCGTACGAGCAACACCATTCGGTGGTCGCCGCGAGGGCGACACGTGGTCCTTGCCACTGTAGGCTCATCTACCAAGTCTGAACTTGAGTTCTGGGACCTTGATTTTAGCAGCGAAGAACGCAGAGAGGGCCAGGCGACAGATTGGGGTACTGGTATCCAGCACCTCGGCTCAGCGGATCACTACGGAGTTACAGATGTAGAGTGGGATCCAAGCGGGAGATACCTAGCGACAAGTGCGAGTGCATGGAGGCATACGGTGAGATTCGCGGTGAATGATCGCCGATGATCGCTGACTGGAGAATAGCTTGAAAACGGATATGCGATCTGGGACTTTCGCGGGCAAGAGCTTGAGAAACATATCCTCGATCGGTTCAAGCAATTCATATGGCGACCTCGCCCACGCACATTGCTGACGAAGGAGCAGCAGCGACAGATTCGTCGCAACCTGAAGGAATACAGTCGTACGTTTGATGAGGAGGATGCGGCGGAAGAGAGCAACGTCAGCGCCGAGCTGATTGCACATCGCAAGCGGCTCGTTGACGAGTGGAATGCATGGCGGGCACATTGCAAGCGCGATGTTGCAGATGAGAAGCAGGGAAATGGCCAGATGCTAGAGCGTAGGAAAGGCGAAGAGGAGAAGGAGGAGATTGAGGAGTGGATTGATGAGGTGATTGAACAGATTGAGGAGGAGGTCGTTGAATAGTGGCTGTGTTAATTGCTCGCTGTCTAAGTTAGTCGTGGATATCTAATCACTGTCCATGATGACCCCAGTCGAACTGTCTCCTGCTTCGCAGACAGCCTCCACCTCGACCACCCTCTGGGCACAACGTGCGCATATCTCTTTCGTACTGGCCGTACCATTCACTCTATTACAGCCTCGAAGGAATGGGTCATCCCCGCCAAACCTAAGCCCGGCCGAAAGCCGAAGAAGGAGGCCAGAACCGTCCCCACAAATGATCACGTCCGTCCTCCCGTGTATAGTATTTCCTCTAAACTCATTTGTGCGATAGGAAGAGATCCCCTCTGGTAGTAGACGTGTGCAGAATAGGCAAGTTCCAGCATGTATGTTATACCACCCCGACCTGAACTGACTTGGCTCGTATAGGGCCGCCCAGCGCGCTTTTCGTGAGCGCAAGCAAACACAACTAGCCGATCTTCAAGCCCGTCTGCACTCGTATGAACAGGGGGAAATCGAGCGCAATATCGCCCTGCAGAACATTGCCAAGAAGATGAAGGACGAGAACGAGGAACTCCGTAGGGAGAATCAAATACTGAAGGAAAAAATTGCTCGCCTGGAGCAAGAACGCAGCCAATTCCATGACAGGGACAGGAAGCGGACTTACGACGACGCGTCTTCACTCAGTCTTCCTCTGCCTGACAACTCCGCAACGAAGCGGGCCAGAGTGGATGTTGGCATGCAAGAAACTCCTCTCCCCTCCATCTTGTCTCTACCTTCGCCGTCTTCTCTGGTGTCTTCTCCTTCTCCTACCAGCAGTACTCCTGGAGGACATGAGAGTCTGTCTCAGCATTCAATTTTTCACCTACCCCCACCAATCCACAATACCCTCCCATTCATGACAACAGATACGACAACTAGCAGTATGGAAGAAGATATTCTCGAACCCTTTAACTGCATATTGTGCAGCCCAGATGAACCTTGTGTATGCAGACAAGCGACTGTCGAGCAGGCAGACACTATTAACCAAAGCCTATTTGATCAACTTTCCCTACAAAGCGGGAACCTCGAGCAGCGGCCAATTATATCGCGGAAGCAATCCGTGCAACACAACATTCACTCCATCGCCAGCGTCAATATACTGGATAACCTGCCAGCTTTCCAGGCACCTGTCCCTATTCGTCGCAAGGCAGGAGCTTCGAGAGCAAATGTTTTTCCGGTCACCCCCATAGCCACATCCTTGGCTCCCAAGTGTTCAGGTGACCCTGATAATTGCATAGCTTGCGCCGACGACAATTTTGGCAAAGCCTTTTGCCACGCTATCGGTCACACGTTGAACCCGTCTCTGCCATGCGCCGATTGTCCCAAGAGAGCCAATCAAACGGATGACATATTGCTCGGCGGCTGCTGCGGCGACGTTAGCAAATGCGGTTCATGTGGGATCGCACCCATTTTTTCCTCCCCAACCCTTTCACATGGGCCTGAGACCATACCAACGGACGATGCGTGGCGTCAACTCAAGTCACATCCCAATGTTGCTTTTGCGGACCTGACGCTGCTAGCAAATGTGGTTGCGCGCAGATCAAAGTGCACTGGATCTCGTGTTGTCATATCACCTGACCTGAAGTCTGCTACACTGGATGACAATGCATTGCCGTTCAGTCATGAGCCAACTCCTACGAAAGAAGAGCCGTCCGTGGCATTACTTGTGGACGCTGAAGAGGACTTCCGTCAACAACAGAGGCAGCGGGAATATCCGCCACAGCTAGTTCCGCAACACGTGCTTATCGAATGTGGGCGACGGAGGATGAGAGAGGTCAATGCCGATGGCGTTAGGGAAGCCTTACGGTTGTTGGACCAGAAGTTTGCGCATACGCGATAGGACCACTTGGTTTGTATAAATGCAGAATATTTTTTTCGCGCAACGTCATGCATGTATTATCATGGGTGCTACAGACAAAATCCACCACATAGGCTTGCCGCACTAATTGGAGATGTACTATATTTGTTTCCACTCTTGCAAAACGCGGCGGAGCTTCCGGTTGAAAGAGCGTTGCTCCTGCGGAGTCAAAGGCTTCTTCCGAGGTGCGTCAGGATCCTCTGATTGGCGGAATAAACGCGCTAGCTGCTTGAGAGGTGCATTTTTGAGTTCGCTCGGAAACGACTTCACTCGAGGCCATAGCTCGAGCAAAACCTTTCGAGCTATCGAATATGCCCCAACAGCAAAATACGCGTGGGCAAGAGCATCAATGGCCGGTACATCGGGCGAAGTACCGGCGGCGACCATCGTCCGAAAAATCCGCATGGCTGAGCTGGGCTCTCCTTTACGCGCGTAACCTGAAATGAGCACTGTCCACATTACGACATCCGGCTCAAAGCCGGCTGCCTTGGCAGATCGCATTACTTGTTCAGCACCCTGCATGTCCCCGGCCCGCGTGAAACCATCCATCAGGGAGATGAAGTGATAGCGATTAGGGTGCATGCCATTGTGGACCATATGGTGAAATACAGACTTCGCGGTCCCCAGCGTGGGGTCGGCGATGCTTTCGTGCTTGATCCACATCGCGAAGGTAGCTCTATCACTCTTAATTCCTTTGCGGGAGAGAGCATGAATGGTGGATCGGATACAGGAATCGTTTTGCGGATGATGTTGGCTATTGCCGGGATTGAAGTTTTCAGAATCAAGGAGGTATTCACTCCCTAAGGAAGTAAATGTGTATCGCCTTTTCGATGAAAACTTCGCGGCAGTACTATCCCATCCACAACCATGAGCCCTGTGCTTCTCTCGACGCAGAGCATTACGAAGGATGATATTGAGGTGTCGAATGGTCGGACCATGAACTTTTTGTGACATGCTCCGCAGAACCTGGACCAGCCGCCATGTTTCGACGTGTTCCACGCGGTCAAGGTAGTTGAGAAACACCTCGATGGTAGCCGCATTTAATTGGATACCCTTGGACTGCATGAGGCGAGTGATAGATCTTGCGCCGCTTAGTCCGCGGATCTGCATGACTCGGGGCAGAGCAGCATTGAAGACATGTACGGTCAAATCGATGCCCTTTACATTGATAGGGAGCTGGGGTATGGCTTCTACGCGGAGAAGAGCGAGTACACTCTGGGCATCCGCGTCCGACTCGAACATGGCAGCCAACAAGCTCATAGCCATATCATCATGACCGCTGAGGCAATAGGTACGAATAAGGGCAGCCACCACACCGGCATCGGGTTTGACACCAATTTCGAGCATGCGGTTCAACACTTTGTGGACACGATGGAATTGTCGCTGGCTGTTCAGATAATTGATCAAGATCGTGAATGTAGCCGCATCCGGGTGAATCACGGATGTCCTGCCGGATGAAGGGGGGAAAGTATTGATGGCCGAGGACATGGCGCCGTCTTCCCCTGTGGTAGAACCTCCTGAATGATGGACGGTTTCTCTTCTGGAAGTCGAAGGAGTGACCAATCGGTTGATGTGCTCCACGGCGCTGGGTTCGTCGCCAATATCTAGAAAGTGTTGGATAATACTGTTGAGAATTCGAGTGGATGTTCGAATATCGACGTGAGGCAGGGCCTCGAACGCTCTCGCGTGGACCTGAGGGTCCAAGCCTAAGGATCGATATGCAGTAACGATTATGGCGTGAGTAGAGGGATCGACGGGAAAACCAGCTTTCTCCATCAACTGTAAATTCCGTTTGGCAGAATCCAAATCTCGGTTGCGAAGGTGTCCGGACACAAGAAGGTGAAATGTTCTTCGAGTAGGTTGAACTTTGTCTCGAGCAAATTCTTCGAGCACGTGATCTAGGCGACGAAACTGGTGGCATTCGATGAATGCTCTTATTTTCCAATTGAGAAGACGCGCTGTTGTCTTTCCGCACTGATCCCTTGCAAGGGACACCAAAGACGGGACACGAGACCAGTACCCCTTCAGGGAAAGCTGATGAACCACAGTCTCGAAATGGTTCGGTTTGAAACGACAACCTAGCGCGTGTGCGAGGGTCATTACAGAGTGAGCTCGCGACGGCCTGGAAGTAGATGCTAAAAACTGTGCGAGACGCCTGGCAGACTCCCTCTGGCGGATGTACCTGCGCAAATTGAAGGAAGTGCTGATATCCGACATGATGGTGACGATTTCTTGTTTTGTCGCGGAAGAAAAGGCATCGATCGCGTCTATTATTCCGGAGGGGTACTGACCACGATACTCGGCCAGACGACATGTGCGCGGAGCATGTGGAGACGAACTCGTTTCGGAACACGTCAGGGTGGGGACTTGATGAACGGGGGTGACTTTGTGTGGAATGCAGTCTTTGCTGAGGGCAAGTGCGTGTGGAGCGGAGAGCGCGCATGAAGAATGAAGGTTGTAAATAGAGAAAGGAAGCGTCGGGACTCGCTCGATGGGTCTTGCGGGGGCGAGGAGGGCCTGACTGTGGATACGGCCAACTCCCCTTAGCATGGGCAGCCAGAATGGGTGAGGGTGTCACGTCCACCACCAAACCTGAAAGGAATGAGCTGCATTTACTTACAAAGTCAAGGCAAACTAACCTGCTGATGACTTTTTCCACCAGGCCTCCAAAAATTACAGTAAATAATTTATGCGAAAAATAATGATAAATGAAAATGTTATCGGATAGAGCCGGTGGAATTCCCACGATCGTACCTGGAACGAGTCCCAGCCGCAGCAGCCACCAAGGCAGCCACTACCAGTACAGGCTGGAATGTACTTACATATGTCACATGTGGCGACACTCAAAACGTCGGCGTTCAGGAATTCATTATGCCAAACCAGCGCCAATGTCCCGAATGGACGGGGCTGTGGTACGGTTTGTTCCTATTCTCTTGCGGTGCCATCTGTCCTGTGATGAAAATAGGATATTCCGAGATCCCCCTTCTCAAGTCGACGGCGGAGTGATCTTCCTGTCTCGGTTGCGTGACAATGCCTACGTACAGGCCCAGCTCACGTACCACCCTGTGAGTAGACGCTCATATCCTGCACGTGATAGATGGAAACGTGGAGTAAAGTTCCGCCATGGACGGGCAGTCGGGCGCGGGTGTGACTCAGACGTTGTGCCCAAGGCGCTGTTTTACTTTGTTTCATTTCGCAGGAATGGCGAGCTACTGCCTGTTCAGAGCGGTGTCGTCCAATCACTTCCGTCCTAGGTCGCCGCGATCATTCTCGGCTCTCTCCTTCTCACAAAGTTGCATTGTCTAATCTCCAGATCCTTCCGATCTAGTCAGTTCCCGTCTAGCCGTTTACGGCCTCAACTTGCCTTGCTGTCACAGATCTATGTAGCTTTCCAGCAACACTGCAGTGCCTGCAACATGTTTCAACGTGGCTCCCATCAATGCGATGGTGGCTATTCGAGGCCGATACCTCTTCCTTCGACCTACATTTGTCACTGGCTCCGTTTCGGAGCGCTGTGACTCAAGGCTTGGGTCCTTGTACAGCATGTATATAAAGCCACCATATACTGTCCGCTGGCTCCCATTCAGCTCCCCCTCACATGGATTCATCCCATCTTACGATCCTCGAGCATAGTTCGACGCTCTATCCGTCCGCTCCGGCCTTTCGGATCCCCCGACAGGATCCCTCCGCCGGTCAGGTACTTGAATGGCTTTCCATATCGTATCAGCAGTTCAAGCAAGACGTGGAGTACACCGCACGTTACTACCGCAGGCTGTTCAAGTCCGTTGACATGCCTGACAATTCGGTTGTCGGTCTTTGGTGAGTCTTGATTATCCGCCAGAAATCAACCTTCTGACTCTATGCAGGCTTGGCGGGATGACCTACCAAGACGTTCTCCATATTTATGGTGTCTCAAGAGCGGGCTATATCCCTCAATTGTTCAGCCTTCGGCTTCCAAACCCCGAAGTTGTCCTTGAGCTGCTCCGTAAACAGAAGGCCCATGCTCTGATATATGCACCCGAGTTCGCTTCCGCGATGTCGGATTTTCCTTTATCAGCTTTTCTTGCAATTGAAAAGGATAAAATGGAGCCTTGCCCGGAAGAATTACCGCCACTCTCCCCTAAGAATGGGGATCAGACGGTCTTCATATTCCACACCAGCGGGTCTACATCTGGCAGTCCCAAACTCGTACCTTGCAGTCAGCGATGGCTAGATACAATTGTGACCAAGGCCAAGTTTACCTCTACTCCTCGCGATCCGCAGCGCAGAGATGTCACTATTTGGATGTCAGTCCTGCTGATCATTCATATTTGTTGTTACTGATCCTCTTCTTGCAGGGGTTCGATGTGTCACATCGCCCAAAGTTTTAGTGAGTACTGCCCTCACCCCTTTCCCGTGACGATCCTTATATTCCTTTCCAAGTGCTGATCGGTGCCCTGCAACACGGAGCCTGCACTATTCAACCGACTAAAATCGCATTTTCCTCCGAGGAATTGGTCGACATGATTCAGCGGTGTGGTCTTAACCGTTTAAGTCAATTTTCTACCTTCCTTTCCTCCCATCTTCGCAATGCCCGTTTGCGTCCAAAGCTTTTGGAGCAACTTCGGAGTCTCAGCGAAATCATCTACAGTGGTTTGCCACTCCAACGTGAAGATGAGGAATTTGCTTACCACAATGAACTCAAGATCAAGGTACGCTGCACAGTTTTGGAATTCAAGGATATCATTTTGAACGCGCCTCAGAATCTCTTCGGAAACACGGAATGTGGCGCAATGCTTCTCTCTGTTGGTGGCGGTGGCCGGGACGCTGCACTGCTTCGTGCTGTTCCGAGCACATCATACGTGTTCGTCCCCATCGACGCCACTGCCGGGCATCAGTCATCTACCCAATTATTGGAACTGGTAATCTTGGCAGACTCTGGCGATTGTCCGGATCTTTCGCTGAGGAGTGCGGATGGTCACTTCCACACCGGTGATTTGTTCCAGGAGAGCTCGCCAGGTTCATATGTCTTTTGTGGTCGTAATGACGACTGGATAAAGAGCGAAAGCAGTTTGCGTTGCGACACCAAGTATGTTCAAAGTTCCTCCAAGGAATCTAGGCTGTTGATTGACGAATCTTTTCAGAGCCATCGAAGACAACGTCCGGGCGACTTGCGGTGACCTCATCGAAGACTGCATTGTTGTTGGCACAGGCAGGCCATCGCCTGCGCTCTTCGTGGAGCCCGCCTCCGGGATAGATCACAACAAACTTAAGAGAGAAATCATTCGTAAAACCAGGGCTTTCCACCACCGACGCTATCTGCACGAACGCATCACTTGCCCCGAATTGATCATCGTAGTCCCGTCCAAGTCACTTCCCAGGACAGTGACGAAAGGGAATATTAGGCGGCGAGCGGTGGAAGCAGCCTATCAAGCGCAATTGGACACTATTTATCAATCTTTGCGGTGAACAACGGACCATTGATTCGGACAAGAAATTAAGTTACTCGTCTAATTATTGCAGGTTACTTTCATATCTATAAATACCTTACGATAATTACCCTAAGTTATGTTAATGCTCGCGATCGTTTGCTCACAGATAGTCATGGAAACTGATGAGCTGTAGGTATTCTGTAACTATGTAGTCGGAAAGGAATTTGTCTTACAAGACTTGGTGAGGCTGGACAAGGATATCATCGTCTGTGATCTGAAAGGTGAAGCGAGCAATCTCGCGCGTTCCGGACGACCTTAACAAGCAAGAGACTTGTCTGTTTTCGGTGATCTCCCTGCTATGACGTCCTCTATCGACCAGGGCGCTGTCAAGTGGCGCAGCAGGGGATGGGCCTGCCGACGGAGATGATATGGTGATATGGTGGGCAAGACGGAACGGAGATGAGGAAGAATGATCGGTTGACTTGGCGCCAAGGTCAGCGATGGCATCCTGTAGGGCGGGAAAGGGGTGAAGATGCTGGGCGTACAACGATCCAGAGTGAGATGGAGCGGCGTTGAGCGCCCAGTTGGTAAGGATGGCGAGTGGGGCGTGCGAGCGCTGCACCGATTGGATGGCATCCAGTACGTGATGGAGCGGCAGCATGCCAGCAGTGCGCAGTTGCTCTGCAGCAAAGCGATCTGGCCAGTAAAAAGCGCTGATCGAGTCTACAGCGAGGAGGGTTATTTCTTGGTTTGGCATGCGGGATGAGTGGTAGGCCGGTAGATTCGCGATCGATGCGGCGAGTTGGGCGAGGGACGTCGGACGAAATAAGTGCAGGCGCGCGAGAGACCGTCCGAGGTTTTCGCGAGGGTCGAGAGCGGACGGGCGACGGGATATTCGGGAAAGGAGAAGGTGGCGGAAGCGCTGGATGTCGAAGGAGGCGTCCGTGTCGTAAACGACGGCGGCCATTTGTGCGTCTGGGTCGGGGTCGACGGCGAGAAATTCGAGGAGGATATGGTACAACAAGTGGGTCTTTCCTGACAAGGCTGGGCCTTGGATCTCGATCACGTCGCCGCGATTGAGCGCTGGGAAGGCGGGTATCACGGGCAGCGGCGACGCTGTGGGAGTGTGAGCTGGTCAGCAACCGAGCAGTGACTTCGCGCACTGTGCTGCTTGAGCTCGACGAGCAGCTGTGGTGGGTGTGAGCTGGGTCGGCGAGATGGACGACGACGTACGCGCTGGAGGGACTCGGCGTGGTCCATGGCTTCGGGTAAATGTGTGCACCTCGCCATCATGACATCCCGTGCTACTCCGCCCCCCTCACGCAGGTCCTCTGTGCCCACGTCCCCACCGACGGCGACGACGACGAGGGCCGCCGCCGCCGCACGTCCAACACGACCCGTCTCGCGTCGTACGTCTATAAAGGGCCCCCACACACTTGGCCCAACCCCCGAGTCGCGCGAAGCCCTCTCTGCCTCGCTCAAGCATGAGACGGAACAAAAGGAACAGGCATGTACTCGCGTCGATCCCTCTGCTTCATGCTCACCTCCCCCAGCTCTGGATACAGCTGCAGGACAAAGACCAGACCATCGCCACCCTCACTGGCGAAAACGACAACTTGTCGTCCAACTTGTCTGCGGCAGAAACCAGGCTCAATGACCTCTACGCTGATCAGGCCCGCATGGAGGAAGAGATGGCTGCTCGCATAGAAGTCGCAGAGAAGTTGAGGACTCAAGTGCGCGAGCTGGAGAAGGAGAAGAGAGATCTCCAAAGACGCTACAACGAACAGGTGCCATCACCTTCTCCCCCGATTGATGTACCACTCAATCATCGCCCACAGACATCAACTTTCGAAGCAGAGCGTCAAGCCTTTTATGACAACGAGCAGCATCTCAAGTCCCGCATTCAGTCTCTCACCCAGGCTCGCCAACAGGCACAGCAACTTCGTGAGTCCGAGCTCGAAGTTGTTCCAGAGCAACCGCATTCCCCAACCGAGCCGCCCGCGGTATCCCCGCCCCCTGTGCAGGTCCATGACGACCCGGACAATGAACCAGCTGAGATGACGGCTCTTCGCCTCGAACTCTCCACACTCTCCACTTCATATTCATCCCTGCAAAGCACCCTGATCCTTTTGCAGTCGCAGCTTGTCGATTTGAAGAGGGTGAACAACCATGTGCAGGAGGAGAACGAAAGTTACATGATTCTGCTCAGGGAAAAGACACTCAGCGGACAGTTTGACCTTATGAAGCAAGTAGGCGCTCCGCTTAGCTTGGTACCCAGCATGGAAGACGACGAGGACGACATGACCGATGAAAACGACATCGGTTCCTTGAGAAGCAATGCCAGAACCAACCTGGATAGAGTCGAAGAAGAGGCGAGTGATGATGCACTCAGTCACTCATCCGATCGTCGCTCCGTCTCACCGCGTCGCACATACGGACGACATGGTCGCCGGACTGGATCGGCGTCACATTCTCCTGCTCGTCCCCCGAGAGGCGAATCCCTAGCAGACCTCCCCATCACCGGACCAGGTCTCGACCTCGCAGCAGAATTAGGTCGTGCGGAGAACAGAGACAACTTCTTGGGAGATGCGATCGATGATCCTTCCGTGGTTAATACCAGGGGCCGAAAGAAAAAGAGCTCCACGGACGCAAAGAAGACTTCTGCATCCGAGTCGCACGAGCAGCTTTCGTCCTCTAATGATATTGACGCACTGCGCATAGAAGTCAAATCCTTGAGGGATGCAAACAAAGCATTGTCTCTGTATGCCTCAAAAATTATCGACCGTATCATTGCAGAAGAAGGCTTCGAGCACGTCCTTGCTGCAGACTACGAAAAGCAGCCAAAGGCGACCCCCGTGACTCAAGACACTAACGCGGCCACGTCTACCAAACCACGTCCTCAAACTACGATCTTTGGACGTGCAACTTCCAATCCTATCGCCACCACTCCCGTCGAACCACCTTCCGCTCCAACCTCACCTCCTGATCCATCTTCCGGCATGGTTGTCGCTAAATCACAACGTCGTTCCATGTCTTTCGATTGGAAAAGCTTCAACGTGTTTGGCGGAAGTGAAAAAAAGGCAGACAACCTGCGCCCACTGACACTGAAACCCGGCACCACGCCCGTCACAGGAGCGCGCAAATTAGAAACGTTTGAAGATGAAGAGGACATACGAGAACGGGAGCGTCTTCACGCGACTATGAAATTGATGGGCATCAACATGCCTGCACAGTCACCTGCCAGTTCATTCAGTTCTCCCGCTGCTGTGCCACTGCAAAAAAGTTATTCATCCCCTGCCAGCCCTCCTGTAACTGCTGTGCCGGATCACCGGTTATCCATCATCCGATCACGCTCGACTACGGGGCATTCCGAGGCATCCTCCGTGAACTCCGGAACCTCGATACAAAACCAGATCGAGTATGGACTCGGGATATCTGGAGGTGGCGTGGCAGAACTTACGCAGCAGGCACTGGAACAAGCGGAAGCTGAAAATACCCTTGCTGCGTTGGATGCCCATGAGCGTACCCTAAGCGAAGAAATCGCCAAAGGAGGAACGGGCGGTTTCACGGAGCTCGCTCACAGGAAAACCCTGGGTGAGGAATGGAGGAGCAAGAGGAGCAAGAGGAGCGCTGGTGGGAGCGGTAGTACTGTTTGGAGTGCTGGGATGAGCAGGGCTGGGGACGATCCAGATGCATGACCAGCCTAGAACACGTCATTCTTTTTCAAGGTAATGTTTGCCCTCGACGTGAATTCTAGTCACTATACCAACGCGGTTTGGGTTTGTTGTAACACCCAATGTAACAGCTTGTTAATATGGTTCACTCGCAATCGACTCGGCACACAGATGCATAGGCGATATACGAATGATGCATTTCAAACATGTGGTATGTGCTTTTCCAGTGTATTTTGCGCATGTGTGCGAATGGTCTGGAAGGGGTTGGCAGCATATTCGGGACTTGCTAGGATACGCGGATGCCGGAATCTCTCCGTCGCTCTGCAAGGTTTGGGTTTGGATTAGGATGATACGTTGCCGCTTATCACGCACAAGACGTGTTTCCTTTGGGCCTTGGTAAGGGTGACATCTTTACCCTCTCCTATGCGCCGAACGCTCCCTTTCGTTTGCGGTCGTCCTTGTGAAGCAGCGGCGATCGACTCTGTGTCTTTCGATGGCATTATCTCCTTTGCTTCCAACGTGGATATGGCCACTTCGATGGAGCCAAGGCCACCACCTAGCTCTTCACGCTGCTTCCTATTGAACCGTCGCTTTTGTGCCTTTGAATAAGGAGCTGTGTGTGTTTTGATTCCTGAAGCCATTCAACACATGCGATCGCGTCTTGTCAGGCTGCATACGCACGATCGATAAAAGTCTCGTGTTTCAGCTGTTGCTTTTCCTTTTTGCTCGCGGTAGCGGGGGCGGTGCTCAGAGATTCGAGAATATCTTGGCCCCGACGTTCGTATCAGCGATGGGCATGAGCATGAATGATTTACTTGCTGATGCCTCTGCGCCGTGAGCAGCACCGATCTCGACCGTCTCCACCGCATTTTCATGAACTGCAAACTGACGTTTGGACAACTTTACCGAAGACTGATGCGATGCGATACGAGCACTGCGTTCTCTAGGCTAGAACCAAAAAATGAGTGTGCTCGCGGATTTGTGAGGCGATATGATGTACCATGTTTGAAGTTGAACGTTACCGCAAAGCCTTGCTAGCTTTACACTGATGGTACAAGATAACTAAAAAAGATGCATCTGTTACATTCCGGCATAAACGGACGACAGCATTTACAAGTTGACATTATTGAATGAAATATGTTGGTTTGCATTGCGAAACATCAAAGAAACCGCAAAACCGCATCCGCCCAATGTTTCCAGCGAAACTGTTTCACTGTTCCCGAGCTAGCAGACTCTCACCCTCTCTTGGTCTCGAGTTCGCTATTCCAACCACGACGAATGCACCTGCGACAAGTACAGCGCCAACCAACACCTGGAAGGTGGCAGGCTTGCCGAGGAAATAGTCCCCAACCACCGCCAAGGGTATAGTGAGGCTAAGGCCGATGGTAACGACAAGCGGTGTGGTCTTGAGCATCGCGATGACATACAAGTAGTCGCTCGATAGTGTGATGAACATCTATCCACACCAAGGGATTTACCAGACACCGTCAATGACTACACAAAAGCACTTTAATAGAGTACTTACATTGACGAGAATGGCATAGACAGCATCCCGAGTGTTGGGAAACTCCAAAGACTCCACTCCGAACCAGTGCAAAAGAAGTGCGACTGGCCAGCACAATAAAATATTAAAAAGACCCACATAACCAAAGAAGAGCTGCATGTCTATCCGCGACTCCTCTTTGATTTGCACCTTCAAGAATATCAGATATATAGCGTAAAACAGCGCCGAAAACAAGGCGAGGATATCTCCCAGAATTGCGAGCAAGTTGGCATTGGTGGTCAGAGTGGGTACTGGACTGGACGACGAATCGGAAAGCGATACTAGAATGACACCACCAAAGCTTGTTCCGAGTGAGTTTGAGAATGACGAAACGTATGCGGCCGCATACCTTGCCAGAACTGCGCCAATCTTTATCACGGTTAATGTCTCCACGCGAAACACGCGGCCAATTGCCAAGGTAAATATGCCTACATGGCTGTCAGAACCATCAGGCTAACACACAAAAGACCCATACAGCTCATGCTGGACAATACGGTGGCACTCGCCACGCTGGTGTATGCAAGGGCAGCGTTCAACGTCCAATTTGCAGCGAACCATAGGAAGCAGAAATAAAGGGACAGCTTTGCGGTCTCCTCTGGCGTGAGGCGATCCTTGGCCTCGCGCAACTGCGTCTCTAAGGCGTGAAGCAGCAGAACAAGAATCAACACATACCGAAGGCTCGTGTTCACCATCCAAGTCTCGAGTTAAAAGTTGATAGCTGAGGATGTGCCGTCGTGAGCTCGTGAGATGGTGGTGTTGCCATGTACTCACTCGCTACCCCTTCTCCGAGATGCGAAGGCTTCAAATGACTTGCGCAAACAAGACGGCAAGAGATAAAGGGTAAATGAAGCTGTACTCAGATACGTTATCCTGTCCTTCCGTCAACGCTGCTAGCCAGTCAAGGAAAACCGGAACGCACATAAAGGGCTTCTGATATCCACCCGTAAACATGTACTTCGGAAGGATTGTTAGTGGTGCCCAGCCAGTTAGCTGGGTCCTCTACCTGCGTCACGAAGTTGGATGCGGTCCAGAGGACGACGACGACAAGAAGAAGACATATGCCAATTGCATAGTCGCTGGCTGTCAACTTTGGCGGTCTTGACCCGCGCTCTTCATCGTGTTCGGGCGCAGTGCTCATGGGGATGCGAGTTGCGGCTTCAATTCGCACGCGTCCAATTGTGCGTACGGACTATCTCAATCATCACACGACAAGAAAACGAGTGCAGTGTTTCAAAGAGTCCATGATACAGTTACGATAAACAAAGGAGTGGTTCGTGGTTCATCGCAGAAGTTGTACAGAAGGGAGGGAAAAAAGAGCTCATGGACGCCTTCGAGTACCCGCATGATATTTGACCTTTTCGAATATTCTGAAGAGACTGATGACGAGGTTGATGCAGTACATGATCAGGCCAGCCATGACGAGACAAATCAACGCGACCTGGCTGTCGCAGAGGGTATTTCCAATCTGTCCTACGTCGACTGATGTCAGTGGCGGCCGGCGCAACTGACTGTACCAAGCAATGCTGCTGGGTGGCGCGCACGGTATGCCAGAGGTGAAGTAGTTGTCAAAGCAGAGCGACAAGGCTGCGGACCAGGCGCAGATAAAGCACACTTCCAGCAAGGTATGGGCAAGCTTGCCGGAAGTACGCCATAGTCCTAGGGGTCGACTGAAATACTCCACCTAGAGGGGAATAAGAATATCGACTGCATGTTTGGAATTCTGTCTCACATAAATGGCAACCATGACATGAACGAGCGTCAATGGCGCAAATATGATCACAAGGGTGCTGTAGGACAAACGAATGAGACTCGGTTGAAGCACCATATAAGCACTTACGACGAGCTTCCAAGGGCTCCCATCAAACCAAAGTCTGTCTCCCATATTCTGATACGTATCGCTACGGCCAAGGCAGAGGTCGTGAACGTGATGTTTATGAACCTGAAAAGCTACGAGGATGTCATCTCCACTTTCGGGCTGGAAAGGAAAAGACCAAGGGCGTACCAGAGGCACATATATATTTGATAGGATAAATGTTCTAAACCGATTCTTCCTTGATCGACCGAGTTGCAACTTTTCTCCAGACTCGGTATCCTGCCTTTCACCCGCATATACATAGTTGCTGCGATTCTCGTCCCGTAGTACACTTCGGCCAGAATCACGACCCAGAGATTTATTCCTTGGAGTGCCAAAAGGGGGCGGAGAAGGGCCGGATGATCTGCGGGGTGATTCGTCGGATTCCCTGCCGCGCAAAATGGAGAGATATTGATCATCCGCTAGCTGCTGATGATCCGTCGTGTCTGCACCCCGCCAATCATGTTTCCCGAATCCTTCGCGCGGACGCACAAACGTCCACCATCGCGAGCGGTTGTCGCTCTCACGAACCTGGCCCTCGATGGTAGACCTAGAACTTGACGCCAGGTCGTATGGTCGAATGTTGAGGGTGCTTCTGTGTCCAAACCTATCGGCCTCATCGGCCACGTCGTCAGTGGGTGACGGTGGTTCGTCCTGAGCCCAAGCTGAGGCAATTGAGCATTAGTATTGCGCACGGGTGTTGATAAGGGTGCACGTACGGGGTGCTGTGATGACTGCTCTAGCGTCAGAGGATGCGATGAAGACGTGCTGGCGGGCGATGTTCGAGGAAGAGAGCGAGCTGATGGTCGACGAGGCTGGCATGATCGGTAAAGGCACTGTTTGTTCTCCGACCCCGACTCCATCAACACATGGAGGAAGGCCTCCCAACCGTCGCTGTCACCGGCGTCGCGTCCAGATTCGTGTCTCAGACAGACGTCGAGGCCGCGCGAGCTCGACGAGAAGAACAGTGGAAGGCTGCGTACGCAAGGTTCGCTCCCACCGTTCCTTCAGGCCCAGGCGTCATTCATATATCTTTCAGACTCGGACAAGAGCCTCCTCCGCAACCCACCGAAGACTCTTTCGATGGTCGAAGTCTAGCAGAGGTGAGTCCCTCCCCGCCGTCGTATACACTACATGTCATTCCTACCACCGTAGAAATTGGCTGCGAACAGGGTAAGATGCCCGGACACGCTCGAGGGCGGCTCACGCATGCCTCCTCATAGGCAGCCAAGCAAGAAGAATGGGAAGAAAAGACAAAGCTAGGTACCGGCGCCATAATCCTGTCTGACCGGCGCTGATGCCTATGCAGCCAACCAGTTCCGTGCACTGGAAGAAGACGAGATCATGTTCCTCGATTCAATACGAGAAAAGGAGGCAGAAGAAGAACGGCTGCGCAGGCTTCAAGACGGCGAAGAAGTCTCGGACTTTAGAAAGTACTTGTTTCAAATCGTGACGACGTCTTCGTGTTGACGTTCCTTGCAGGGCTGTTGCTGCAAGAGAGAGTGCTATCAACAACCCTCCTCCACTGGCTTCCAAACCTTCCGTCCCACCTAAAGCTGGCAGCACTGACCAGCCCAAAGCGACAGCGGGGGGAGCATCTGCCAAGAAAGCTCTCAAAGGTGTCATTGTGAAGCGGAAGCCCAAAAGCGAGCCCTCATCGGCACCGTCGCCCAAACCGACTTCTGCTCACAAGCGTGACCAAGGCTCACCTCCAGAAGCAAAACGTCGAAAAGTTTCCACTGCATAGCCTGTAAACTCTGCACTGTATTTATCTCGACGCACTAGCAATGTAGATTTGCATACATGAATGACGGATCATATACGCGGTGAGTGTCTCATCGTAAACATAGACTGTCATGCTCTACGCGTAACTGGCGTCGGTGTCCACCGCACATGGCTTAGATCCTTCTCTTTACTGCCTCCCCAGCTGGATGCCTTGCCCATTGCATCGGCCCGACGTGACGCAGCTGTGCCCAGTGTTGTCCTATCCAGCAATCGCTTTGCAGCAGGCGTAAGGTTACCGGGTGCGTCCGCTCTTCGTGGAGTCCAACTAGGAGGTGCCATTGAGCCTTTTGCGGGAGTGCGAGTTGGAGTACGCCTGAGCATCGGTGTGGAACTACTGAACAGACCAGCCTTGACACGGAGACTCTTTGCTGCGCTCGCTGAGAGCCTGTGTGATAACGCTTCGCGGCTCGACGGCGCTGAGATTTGGAATGTATTCGGTGGCGGCATCTCTTCTGGGTCATCAGACCCGGATATAATTCGGGGCGTGGCATTCAATGTCCCCCATGTCATGAGTTGCTTGACTGCCTTTGCACCCAGCTCGTCTGCAGTGGGCGAGGGTACACTGGGAACTAGCGAGAAGCTTCCGATGGTTGGTGATTTTGGGCGATCTGCGAGGGCTAAGTCTGGAGATAGGAACATTGTATGAATGTACTCACACGGTGTTCCCTCAATGGCAGCATCTATTCGACTGTGAGTTGGACTGGGAGGAGCAGAAGGACTCTGTGTCTTTCCCCCAGTGTCTTGCTCAGCTAGGCGTGTGTTTTCGTGCTTGACCACCCTTGGTACAACGTCAGGCTTGATGGTGACAATGGAAGTTGATGGATCATAGGGGGATACATCGGCATCAGGCGGGAACATAAGGGAGTTTCGGGTCTACGAACGAATGTACGTTTAGAAATGACAACGAGGGTATGAAGAATACCGACCTTGAACTTCCAGCCATCAACCCCAGCAGGCCGGGTATCCTTCTTCGGGGCCATCACGTCTACCACTGGCTCAGACGTGTCTTTCCTGACGATAGCTAGCACCACGTCTGTTTCTGCACGATTGATCGTGTTGTGAGATTCCTCTCCTGCAGTGATCAGCCCAGCAACGGCCGGGGCCTCGATGACGAGTCGCTCGCGCACCCCAGGCCCAGACGGCTGTTCTATCAACATTCTCTCCCTCCCCTCCAACATCTTGTCCCTCTGCTCCTCCACCCTCTTCTGCGCTTCCCAAGCCCACGCCCATCTCTCTCGTCGTTGTCTGTTTTCCTCGTGCATGATCTGTGTAAAGCTCGCATTGTCCTCTGAGGTATATTTTGCCTGGAAGGTGTCGAGACTGATGTTTGTGTCGTACCGCTGTCGTTTGGCTGCGGGCTCTCGAGCCTCGCGAGGCGTGCGGAGCGGTGTGTCTGAGGGACTGGTGCCGTAGGGCGTCTCGGACGGTGTCTGCCAGCGTCTTTGGGCGGGCGTCGAGTCGACCTCTTGTAGGCGACGTACTGAGGCGTGGATGAGGTCAGGGTCGTTTGAGCGGAGAGCATCGAGGTAGTCATTGGTGGCATCGAGATGGACGAGAGAGGGGAAGAAATCGCGGGCGATGATGTGCGAGAGCGCAGCTGTGTATTCTTCTTCTTCGAGGATTGCTTGTCGGTTCAAAGACCTTGTGGATGGCCCAGCTTCAGAGGACATGATCGTTGGAGACAAACAAGTATATCTACCACAAAGAACTACGAAATATAAAACATCGCACTACGGTAGTCTTGCAACGAAAGGAAAAGCAAGCAAATACAACTGGCAGTGTCAAACAGGGACCATTATATCAAAGGTATTAACATTGTCATAAAAAGTCGTTCAAGGCATAATAATGAATACTTGGCGTGACTATCCGCATGCGAAGTTGGCAGAGATGGTATTGAAATCGGTCCTCGAGACCAGATGCTGAGATAGAGTGAAACCAGGATGGTATCAATTGCAACTAGGCTGCTTGCGACAGCAGTGTGAGTAGCGGGCATAATCAACCACATCAGATAGAAATGAATCATGACTTGCATAATTATGTCTTAGCGTCCAAGGCTCAACGTTGTGCTCCCCGAACGTAACCTGTTCTTCATATCAGTTCCGGGCTCGAGGAATCCATCGCCGTCTTCGCTGGGAGGATCTAGACCGACGCTTCGGCGTCCGCTCGTCATGCCTGCCGGCCGCCCAATTCTACTCTGCGACAAGATGGATGCGGAAGCCGCAGACGGTATTCTTGAAGCGGCACGGATTGTCACATTTGGATCCGGAGGGGAGTAGTGGGGAAAAGCCCTGGCAATTTGCCGGTCCTTGCTGTTGTACGAGAATGGGCGTTCACGAACGCGGGTTTCATTCTCAGACGACGTCGGCGAACTAGCATAGCCGGATCCAAGCGAACCGCGTTTTTGCTGGCCTTTGGCAACTACACTTGGCCCTGTCGAACGCTTCTGACCAGTTCCAGGAGCTCCACTGCCGTACAGGTACGATGTGGGCAGTGGCAAAAACGTGGGCGTAGTAGGGCGAGACGATGGCGTAGGGATTGTGCTGATGGTGGCGGTAGTACTTTGACTTTCACCAGAAAGGCGGGATTGTGGTCTGCGGCTGCTCATCATGCTTTGAGCGAAGGAGTTCGGTTTGGAAAAAGTGGGAGAGGATGCGGATGTAGGAATGCCGCCACGGAAGGAGGTTGTGGCAGAGGGACTAGATACACGTCTGCGTTCTTTCTCCGGGTTCTTGGCTGGCGAAGGAGTGTCATCCATGATAAGAACCCACCCTGACGCATTGGGGTCAGGGGTTGTCGCACCGCTCTTCGGTGGCGAGGTATCTGCGCCATGTGTCTGGAAGCTGGGTCTGGCAAGCTTGCTGCTATTGAGAGTAGTCGCTCTTTGAAAATTGCCCCTGGGTGTAAGCGACGGAGCCGCGTTGCTGGATGGTGGGGTCATTGAGGAGAGTGCCAACGCATTTGTACCTTGCCTGCCTGCATTGCTGCCCATACGTAGCCGGGGAACACGAGTGTGGATTTTTTGTTCTAGGTTCTTGACACGAGCACGCATCTCGGATACCATTTGAACACCTCTGCTCTTGGATGCCGTGATGGGAATAGCGGAAGTGGACGTGGTCGAAGTGGACGCGACGAGATTAGGGCGTGCCCGTGGGGTTAGGATACGCGACGTGGAAAGAGTAGGCAAGGTGGTGGAGCGAGTGATAGGGGGGGTCGAAGTTGAGATGGATAATTTACCCGGCTGGAAGCCAGCGCGTTGGAGTAGGGTGGATTGGCCAGAAGTCGAACTGAAAGAGGTAGACGGAGGGCGAGATGGCGTGGAGACCGACGACCTGTCAAGCGAAAGCTCGGAGAGGTTGAAGTCGGGTGGTGGCGGAGTATTGAGTAGGCTTTCTTCTGTTGATGGAGAGAATGGGGATGGAGGGGCAAAAGGAGATGGTTCTGGCTGGGTGACTGGTGGGTTGGAGCGAGCCACGGAGAGCTGGTCCTTGAGGATGGAGATTTCAACCCCGGTATCTTGGAGAGTGTCAGGGGCTGGGCAGGCAGTCCGCTAGTAACACACACCTCGTAATTCGTCTTTTAACCGTTGAGATTCCTCTTCTAGGTTAGCCTTGTCGAGGAGCTCGTGTTCGAGGAGGATTTTCTCTTCGAGTACGCGGGAATACTTGGCTTCGACGTCTGCCAAAGTGGACGAGACTGCGCGTTCGTTTCGTTCGAGGTCGTCGTTGCCCATTTCGAGATCCCGGAGTTGTACCTTGAGTCTCTGTGACTCTTGCCGTACAGTGTCGAGTTCGCGCTGCAGCGAGGTTGTTGTCGTGTTATGGGTCGTTTGGAGGGACATGAACTTGGACTGGGGGTGGCTGAGGAGGGGTCTGCGAGACAAAGAGGCATGTACAGACCTTCCAGTCGTCTCTCTCTGATTCTACGCGAGAGACCTTTACTTTGAGATCCTGTTGGGCTTTCTCTGTGCGTTCAATTTCCTTGATGAGTTCCTCCTCGAGTTCCTTGCTGGAGGAGTGGAATTCGTCGAGCTCGGCTCTCGTTTCAGAGAGCATATCTGCGACCTCATAGTACTTGACTTTCCAATCTGTAGGGGAGGAATAACTCATGGAGAGTGAGACGAAAAGGTAGTTGCAGGCCAACACGACCTACTTGATCTGGTTGTCGTCCATTGAATAAACATTTAGGACAGCAGACGACACAAATCAACGTTGCAAACCAACTACTGCGATAATTACGTAATACATCACATATGCTCTGGTTTCGCGCATTTGCGCTTTTCAATTCTCCCCGTACTCGGACAGCGCATCTCCTGCCACGAGACTGGCTCCATCGTCGTACCTGTGGGCTGTGAGCAGCGAAGAGAGTGACAAGAGTGCACGGACCAGCCTCGCTGGTGGCAAAAATCACGCCGAGATCGTTGCGTGCGGTGGTGATGTAGTAGCTGCGCGCGTCTCCGAGTGATATCTAGATGCGAGTCAGACGATACCGACGCGCCAAATGAGAGACGGACGACGAGACCCTTGACGACGTCGCCGCCGCGAAAGCAGTCGGCGATCTTAACCTTGTCCTTTTCTGTGGCCCTGATGTCCTGAGTGCGGATGACGCCTGTAAACTCCTCGCCGGGTGGGAGGGGGACGCCGTCGACGACGGCTATAGCGACGACGGCCTGCAGCGGGGAGAGGCGGGTGACTGTGCCGAGGATGGTCGAGTTCGGCGCGGGCGGGTGTGGTCGTTGACGGTGAATGGCGAGGGCGGGGCCGGCGAGCGTGCCGGCAAGGCTGGCCCGGGGCTGGCCATGCCTGAGGTAGACGCCCCGCCCGACGTCGGGGAGTGGGCCGGGGCGGGTGGGGACCGGCTGGCCTGGGAGAAGGAACGTCATGATAAAAGCCGAAGAATCGGGCGGGCGCGGCTTTGCCTTTATTTGTTGTTTTTCACCACCATGTCCTCGTCCCTCCTCCGCATCGCTGCACGTCGTCCGTATCGTTTACTCCTTCCCCAGCCCGTACTCACCCCCCAAACAGGTCTACACTCGTCCGCGCGCAGACATGCCCTCTCCAAGTTTGCAATGCCAGCCATGAGCCCGACCATGACAGAGGGCGGCATTGCTTCCTGGAAAAAGAACGAGGGCGACGCGTTCTCCGCCGGTGATGTCCTTCTCGAAATTGTACAACTACTCCTACTCGCAAAACAGCCCCTTCTCACACCCTTTACAGGAGACCGACAAGGCCTCCATCGACGTCGAAGCGCAGGACGATGGTATCCTCGCCAAAATAATGGTACGCAACCACATCTCTTCCCTTTCTACTGCTCATGTCCTCCTAGGCACCAGGCGGCTCAAAGAACATCCCCGTGGGCACACCGATAGCCATCTTTGCAGAGGAGGGCGACGATCTCTCAGGTGTTGCCCAATTGGCCGCCGAGGCTATCTCTGCTTCCTCTGCCTCACAGCAGCCCTCCGAGCCTGCACCCCCCGCCGAGCCCTCTCTCCCACCCTCGGCCCCCCAGTCCCAGTCCCAACCGGCCAGGCCCGAGATTCCAAAGGGTGACCGAATATTTGCCTCCCCAATTGCCAAGAAAATCGCACTCGAAAAGGGCATCCCTCTCGCAAACATCAAGGGCTCTGGTCCTGATGGACGAATCATCCGTGACGACGTTGAACGCTACCAGCCACCAGCCCAATCCGCTTCCTCCGCCGTGTCGGCCGACGCCTCACCTTCGTCAGACTACATAGACATTCCCGTCACCAATATGCGCAAGGTCATCGGCGCCCGCCTCACAGAATCCAAACAACAACTCCCTCATTACTACTTGACGGTCGAGATCAACATGGACAAGGTGCTCAAACTCCGCGAGGTGTTCAACAAGTCATTGGGTGACAAGGACAAGGCCGCTAAACTCAGCGTCAACGACTTTGTTCTCAAAGCTGTTGCTTGTTCACTCAAGGACGTTCCCGAAGCCAACTCTGCTTGGCTGGGTGACGTCATCCGGCAGTACGTGATACGTCGTCTATCTTGTCATTTGGTTACCTGACTTGTCATAGATATAAGAATGCAGATATCTCGGTCGCTGTTGCGACCCCGACCGGTTTAATCACGCCTATCGTCAAAGACGTTGGTTCCAAGGGTTTAGCGACGATCTCGGCCGAAACGAAATCGCTTGCCAAAAAGGCCCGTGATGGTAAACTCGCACCCCAGGAGTATCAGGTCAGTATCGTAACTCTTTTCTACACGCCTACTCATCCGCTTGCTAGGGTGGCACGTTCACGGTCTCCAATCTCGGCATGTTCGATGTCGACCACTTTACCGCCATCATCAACACTCCTCAATCCTGCATTCTTGCCGTCGGTAGCACTAAACCCGTACTGGTACCTGCTCCCGAGGAAGAGCGTGGTTTCAAGACGGCCAACGTGATGAAAGTTACTCTCAGTTCTGATCACCGGACTGTCGATGGTGCAGTAGGAGCGCGATGGCTATCTGCATTCAAGAGCTATCTTGAAAACCCCCTCACCTTTATGCTCTAGAGTGCCATTCGTCAAGGTCCATCATTTGCTGTCTCTGGGAGCATGGTTTTCGCTCGGTCATTCATTACCATAGATCATGTCTGGCTCTGGCCTAAGTCTTAAGCAACTATAATGACATTTTGATGCTGAGGACGAGCGAAGCATTCTTGCCTGAGTCGATGAATATGGATGAGATTGTAATTGGACGACACCGCTCACCTCGACTGTCACAGAATTCTTGGACGCCATGAGATACGGACGGGGCCCACTCAAATATCCTGGTTGAGACGCATCTGTCATGTCTACCTGCCAAGTCCTGATTCACAGCAGACAGACCATACTTGGCGCTCGGCCTCGAGGGCTCAGCCAATAAGCTGGCCGCAGGCATCATCAAGCACGACGTGGACGATATCACAGAAGTACTGTCCAACGTACGACGTACATACATAACACCGCCAGGGGAAGGATTTCTACCCAGAGACACCGCTCAGCACCACCGAGAGTGGGTTCTCGATGTTATCAAGGGCGCGATCGACGAGGCCGAGATCAAGATGGAGGACTTGGATTGCATCTGTTACACAAAGGGTACGCCTCAATGTCCTCGCCATAGTCGCCCCGATCACTTTGCTGGATCTTAGGCCCTGGTATGGGTGCCCCTCTCCAATCCGTCGCGCTGGTTGCCAGAACGCTCTCCCTCCTGTTCCGCAAACCACTCGTGGCAGTCAATCACTGCGTCGGACGTGAGCTCTCGTGTCTCCCTTTAAAGCACGCGTTCAACCATTCACATAGATATTGAAATGGGTCGAGCGATCACTGGAGCTGAGAACCCTGTCGTACTCTACGTCTCGGGCGGCAATACACAGGTGATCGCATATTCCCAACATCGCTATCGAATCTTTGGCGAAACACTGGATATCGCTGTGGGTAATTGCCTAGACCGGTTCGCAAGAATCATCAATCTGAGCAACGATCCGAACCCGGGCTACAACATCGAACGGTTGGCGAAAAAGTGTGTATCTATTCGTGTGCTTTTGCTGGTCTCATGTGATTAGGGGGAAGCGGCTTGTTCCGCTTCCATACACAACCAAGGGCATGGATGTCAGTCTTTCGGGCATATTAACTTCGATTGAAGCGTACACCACGGACAAGCGTTTCCGTTCCTCTGGGACGCCCGATGAAGGAGAAGAAGACATTATAACACCTGCTGATCTGTGCTTTTCTCTCCAAGAAACCGTGTTTGCGATGCTGGTAGAAATCACCGAGCGAGCCATGGCTCACGTTGCAAGTGATGAAGTGCTCATCGTGGGCGGTGTAGGATGTACGTTGATTGCACACACTCTCGCTCGTCGTATTTACCAAACTTGCAAGGCAATGCACGACTGCAACGAATGATGCGCATCATGGCAAAGGAGCGTCAAGCTCGAGTCTTTGCGACAGACGAACGGTAGGCCTAGTCTTAGATTTCTGGACAGCTTATAATCTCCGCACCAGCTTCTGCATCGACAATGGTATCATGATTGCCCAGGCTGGTCTTTTGAGGTATCGGATGGGAGAACAGACTCCTTTTTCCGAGAGTACTTGCACACAAAGGTACCCGTGTCTCCTTGGTCTCGCAAACATCACTGATTAGTGATGTATAAGATTTCGAACGGATGAGGTATATGTCTCGTGGAGATCGTAATAAAGAGGATTGCCGAATTTTTCTACGCGGTAACATGTGGTTCAATGAATGACTGGGCGTATACTTATATGCCCAGATAAATCATGCTTGCGCCACGTTCGCCGCGATTACTTTCCAGGCTTCCCCGTCACTCTTCTGCATCTCTACACCCAATAACTCAAATCTATCCCACCACCACTGGTTTGGTTTATCATAGTCCCCTCCTCCGTCTTTTGATACTCTAGTGTGCCACGGCTTGTCAGACAAGATGTAATGAAGGCACCTAATATCCTCGTCCCGCCAGAGTGGTTTATGGATGTGCATCAACGTTTTGAGCGCGTTGTAACACCAGGGCAACGGTTTCCACTTTCCTTTGAAAAAGTCAGACAGTAGGTCCTGGTCGGGGAATGACCAGGTTGGAATGAGCGGGGACGTGTCGAGATGGTTGTAAACGGCCTGAGCGAGCTCCGCGGATGGATTCAGCACGACGAGGCCAGAGTTGAGCTGGGAGTAGGGTCGTGGGCTGCCGGGTGTTATCTGCGTTGGGGCCGTCAGACTGGCGGGATGGGTCAGCGGCGTGTAAGCACAATTCTCTGGCACCCTTGAGATGTGTGAGTGGGGTCAGGATGTCAGTGAGGGTTATTTACCAGTCGACAGGGTAGTGGGTCAACTTGCGCGGGTTGCACGCGCAGACGTGGACGGCTGCGATTTCGTCGCTTGCCAACGAGAGATGCATGAGCTCGTCCATCTTTCGCATCACGATCATGTCAGCATCTAGGAGGACGACGCGCTATCGGACAAGGGTTAGCTCGTGGGGTAACAATGCGAGGTGCTTACGTCGTAGTCTGTCAGTTCAAACGCCCTAGCGATTGTTCAGATCGAGATCACCACGTATCGAACAGTCTCACCTGAGCTTGGTCCAGGTGTCCGCGAACCTGGCGTCGTCCGCCGAGAGGGTGTGCAGACCTGGGCGGGGCTGGAGAGACTGGATGTTTACCACCCGGATCCCCCTCTGCGCAAGGACATCGCGAGCCTCTGATGGCAGAGCAGGTGTAGCCATCACGATCAACGCATACTCGGAACCCACAGACCGAAGGGTGTACTCGAGCACCAGCACACCGGGGAGGTAGCTGGTTTTTGTGAGCAAGGTAGCGTACGCTGCCTTGATACCCATGGCAAGCGTCCGTAATGACTTCTCGGCAAACTGTCACGTTCACCAGGGATCGTGGCGCACACTTGCGTTGGTCACTAGAATAGACCCTAAGTAATATACAAACGGATGAACACGACTTACAAGCGACGCAAAGGGGAGAATAGGAACGCGGGAAAACTAGTTTCAAGACCATTCGCCGATTTAGGCACGAGCTCCTAATCAGGCAAGTGTCCAACAGCTCAATCGCCCTCGGTCGAAATGTCGACAACGGACTTGGTGGCACGCACAAGCTCAGTTGGTCCATCGAATTACCGGGTATCGCCCAGCGGGGCAATGTGTAAGTAAATAGTAGCGAGGGTAAGTTTATATTGAAGTCTGTTGAGAGACGGCTGCCTCGTCTACCATGAGCTTATTTGTCCGCTTCTCTATCGATTTGCCTTTCAAGACGTTCTCAATGAAATACTCTCCAGCCTGTAGTAGGTCAGAATTTGATCGAGATCAAACCTAAGCGGTGTACGCACCTTGTAGCTGCTGCGAACCAATGGTCCACTAGCCACATACAAAAAGCCCATGTCTTCTGCAACCTGCTTCCACCTGTCGAATTCCGCGGGTTCAACATACCGATCAACCTTCATATGACGTTTCGTTGGGCGCATGTATTGACCAAAGGTCACAACATCGACATCAATCTTGCGCAATTCTAATGTGGACATTATTACGAAAATCGCGCTCAAGACAAGGGATCTGACCTCGGAGAGCATCCATGACTTGGTCCTCGTTCTCCCCAACACCAAGCATGATACTGGTCTTGGTTATCCGCACCCCTTCCTTCTTGGCGTGTTGTAGCACCTTGAGACTCTGTCGGAAAGTCGCCCTACGGTCTCTCACGTACGGAGTGAGCGCTTCGACAGTTTCGATATTGTGCGCATACACATCCAAGCCTGACTTGGCTACGACGGAGACGTGATCCAACGAACCGGCAAAGTCACCGGTCAAGGCTTCAACGAGGGTGCTCGGTGCCCTAGAATCATCATTGATTACAGGCATGGAAAGAGGGGACACGGAAAGAGCTCACTTTTGCTTGATTTTCCGAATAGTTTCCGCAAAGTGGTGCGCCCCTCCATCAGCAAGGTCTATGTGAATGTAAATGAGACGCTCCCGAGGATCGTGTTCGACCACGCACCGTCTCTATCCACACTGGTTAGTACGATATACCCGAGACCCCATCTAGAGATGGCCTCGGCAGTGTGCTCTGGCTCGTGGGGGTCTAGTGGAGGTGGTGTTCGGGAGGTCTTTACAGAACAAAACCGACAGCCACGGGTACACGTGTCGCCCATGAGCTGGTATGCGGGTCAGCGAGCGAGCAGAGGGGTTATATATGAGACCTTGCCATGATTGTTGCAGTGGCAGCCCGTCTACCCTCCTCGTCCGACACACCTTCCTTGCCTCCCCAACAGTCACCAATGTTTGGACAACGTGCTTCCTCGCAGACAGTGTGAAGGTTAAGGCCCCGCAAATCTTTCTTGATCTTATGGAAAGAGCTGCCCGAAGGTATCTTGGTCTTGAGAAAGTCTGGAAGACGGGGGCTGGTGGCGATATTAGGCTATATGGCCTCGAAATGGAGCATGAGATACTTGCCCCTTTGTATTTCCGAGCACTACTTTCTGCACTGGCTCATCGGATACGAAGTCGTCGAGAGAGGGGCCATTTTCCAACTGATGACTGAAACTGGACTTTGGTTTTGGAGTAGCGAGAGATGAGGGTGTTGCCAGACATCGAACTTGAGTCCAAGAATGGCGAAGGAAGGGTTTGAGAGACTGGGACATGGTATGGCGGAGAAATGCAATTAGTCATCTTGTCGAGTTTTGGCCGACTTCTTTGTTCTGCATGAATGCCCTTTCTCGAAGGGAAGAGGAAACCCTCCTAAAGACTACCAAGACGCGCGCCTTGAAGGAATGTGACCCAGTAGTCAAAGGTTCGTTCTTCAAATCAATCTACCTTTGTTTTGTTTGACGTTCCCCAGAATTTGCGCTCTGTGCCCAAGGGCGGACGCTCTCTGTCGCATGGGCTTGCAGAGACAAGCTCAAGGGACTGCAAGAGTGCATGTTTCAATAGTATGTTTTGCATGGCATCTCATCATATCTGACAGGCGAATGACGGTTTCATTCACTGCAGTACCAGCCCAGAGGCCATGGAAATAGTACGCAAGGAATACCTCCGTCTACGAGATCGAAGCGCTATTCCACCGTAAGGAGCCCCTTGCATGTTTCTAGTCGTAATGCAAGTGAAGAACAATGATTACATTGGGTACACGAAAGTAACTTAGATTCGCGTGTATACAGACAGGCTGGCAATTTTCGCGATGATCTCACTTGGGACCATTCACCGCTACCCATTGAGCACACACACCCATGAGAGAAGACGTGAATCTGGGAGGGTCACTTGATATTGCCAAGGATGAAGCACGATGACTCACCCTGCGATGCCTACGATGCCGTCGTTGACGTTGACGAGGCCGAGGCTGGATGCTGGTATCCAGATGTCTAAAATGTCGATGATGAACTGGTAGCGCGTGTCGGAACGTATTCTTAGGGGTGATCAGAACCAATAAGCATGATGAAGAGACGTGGGCCAACTTTTCGAGAGCAAGCTGTCTCGCCTCACGCTGTGCGATGTCGCCGAGGTCTTTCTCGCCCCAGAAATCAGAAGTACGCAGCTTTTTAGCCTCTTGGGCAAGCCGGCCGGCCTAGATCGGGATGCTGTATAGACATGTGATAAGCAGGGAGACGCGTCTGACCTTGAGCAAACTATGGGTCATGCTGAGTAGAATACCGGAGAGCCAGAAACGGTTTGAGATGGTGGCGACTTTCTGAGAAGTGGAGGGCTTGAGGCTGATGACTTTGATTGCATTTGCCTGCAAGAGAGGTTATGGAGACACATGGCAGAAGATGGAAGGGAGCTGACCCAGACGATTGCATCATATGAGAGATATCCAAAGTATGCCAGCTGACGCCCGATTGTTGCAAGCTGTTCGCCTATTTCCGAGGGTGACTGAGCAGCACGGAGGGCGGCCTGGAGGTGTTCTACGGGCTTTCCGAGACGCATGACTGGGACAGGTGAGCGAGATCAGTGGAATATGACGAGACATACGCTTTCGACCGAGACCGAGATGGCCCTTGAGTGCGTTCCATCTGGCTGCTTCTGGCTTATTTCCGCGAGCGAAAAAGAACCAGGCAAGAAAGCGAGCGAGATACTGAACTGTGCGGTAAAGCTACGAGGGTTTGGTTAGGTTGTGCGATGGTAATACAAGACTACCTTGTCTCTGCCGATATTCGTTGCGGCGTACTTGATGGACTGGGACATGTACGGGTGGAGGACGAGCTGGGATGCGAGCGACGACATGGCAAGGACAAGGACAAGAGATATCACGTGCATATGCCGCATCGACTCAAGATGCACGATCGCTGTCGGAGTCTGAAACAGGGGAAGTTCGGGCCGTGCGGGCCGGTCATTTGGGTGATGTCGGAACACGTCGCTGCTCCGAGGTTTCTCGCCGTTTGCCATGTCCCTCCTCCTCCGACGCTGCCCACACGTGACCAATTCAACTCTGCTCACCCGTCTCATGGTTCGTATTGACCTTCCTTGTCTTTCTACTCTGACCATCTCCAAGTCATACAGACTAGAACGCGACACTTTTGGCGACATTGAGGTCCCAGCTGACCGCTACTGGGGTGCCCAGACACAGCGGTATGTACTCTTTCTACAACCCAATCTACCACTCACCCGATCCACAGCTCCCTCCAGAACTTTGACATTGGCGGTCCCACAGAGAGACTTCCCCCACCCTTGATCAAAGCCTTTGGCGTCCTTAAGAAGGCTGCTTCCGTCGTCAACGTTGGCTATGGCATGGATCCAAACGTTGGCGACGCCATTCAAAAGGCCGCAGACGATGCACGTCTCCTTCTTTGCCATTTTCTCTCCCTTACCTTTGCTCCCAGGTCATCTCCGGAAGTCTCATCGACCACTTTCCTCTCGTCGTGTTCCAGACCGGAAGCGGTACGCAATCCAACATGAACGCGAACGAGGTCAGCTAGACACTTTTTCCCACCCATTCGATCCCCCCCAATCCCCCAAAAAAGGTCATTTCAAATCGTGCCATCGAGCTGCTTGGCGGTGTCTTGGGTTCAAAGAATCCAGTACATCCCAATGACCATGTCAACAGGAGTCAGAGCAGCAACGACACGCAAGTCATTCCCCTTCATTCCCCTTGCCCTTCTCACCGAATACACCAGTTTCCCAACAGCTATGCATGTCGCAGCCGTGATAGAGATACACCACTCTTTACTCCCCGCTCTCACTGAACTCAGAGACGCTCTTCAAGCCAAAGCAGATGCGTTTAAGCACATAATCAAGATTGGTCGCACACATCTCCAGGTACGCGTGTTTTGCCGTCACTGACACCAAACCAACCCCACTTGGCCTCACAGGACGCAACTCCTTTGACCCTCGGTCAAGAGTTCAGTGGCTACGTTCAGCAAATCGACAACGGGATCGAACGCGCAAAGGCGGTCATTCCTCGCTTGAGCCTTTTAGCGCAAGGTGGAACCGCGGTCGGAACCGTGGGTTCACCTCCGTTGCCCCCTGTTCGTCCGTTAATCCCTTGACAGGGCTTGAACACCAAAAAAGGTTTCGACGTCAAAATTGCTTCGGAAATCTCAAAGATCACCGGCCTGGAGTTCAAGACTGCACCGAACAAGGCAGGCAACCATGTCCTCAGTTGGCCATTTTACTGACCCTACTGCAGTTTGAGGCCCTGGCTAGTCATGATGCGCTTGTCGAAGCTCACGGTGCTCTCAACGTCATTGCTTGCTCCCTGATGAAGATTGCCAACGATATCCGCTTCCTCGGCTCTGGCCCTCGCTGCGGGTTCGGCGAGTTGAACCTCCCTGAAAACGAGCCAGGTAGCAGCATCATGCCCGGCAAAGTCAATCCCACACAATGTGAGGCAGTCACAATGGTCGCCGCCCAGGTTATGGGTAACCAGACCACTGTGAGCGTGGCAGGCGCCAGTGGACAATTCGAGGTCTGTGCGGTGACCCGGCAGTTTCGCACGCTGACTCGGTTCATGTAGCTGAACGTATTCAAGCCTGTCATCATCAAGAACGTGCTTCAGAGCATACGCCTCCTCTCCGATGGTGCGTATGGATCTGTTCCTTTTGAATTCAACTCCGTGACACGTTTCTAGCATCGCGTTCTTTCACGAAGAACTGTGTGGTGGGCATTGAGGCCAATGAGAAGCGCATCAACCACCTGTTGAACGAGAGTCTGATGTTAGCCACTATCCTCAACAACCACCTGGGCTATGACAGTGAGTGTTCATGCAATGTGCATTCTGTCTACTGACTGGCGAGTTTCAGACGTCGCAAAGTGCGCCAAGAAAGCACACAAGGAGGGAACGACGTTGAAGGCGGCGACGGTGGCACTTGGGTACTTGAACCCGGAGGAGTTTGACGAGAAAGTGCGGCCAGAGCTGATGCTGTATCCGGACGAGTAGTAGTTTAGCGAGACCGTATGCTTGCGCAGATACTTTCCGAATATGGCAGTGTACCGATGCCAGCTAAATCTAACAAAAGTGCGCATTTTCCGCCATCGCGTCTCTTGTCCTCCCGCCAACCACGACAGCCTCGAGCTCGTCGTCGTCCACAGCGCCGAGACTCCCGCCCGCCTTCAAAATTAGTCCCCGACATCCGCCCACGCCAGCGCGTCTTTTCCCATCTCCCCGACGCCCCTCGTTTTCACTCTCCAATTCGTCGTCGCCCTCGCCATGTCCCTCAGCCGGATTCTCAACGACGCCCCGCCTCCCCCCCGGGCACCACAATCCGGTCCCTCCCGCCCCTCCGCCAACACACCTGTGCCCGACATGTCTCCCATCTCTCACCCTGCCCCCGCCTCTCCCGTGCATCCTCCGCAACGCCGCCAGAGCCAGGATCCCCTTGACAACCACCCCCCAGTCCCTCTCGGTTATGCATACCAGCCCGTTCCTTATCACGGCGCAGGCGGCTGGGACCCTTATACAGGCAACTACGTCCAGGGCGACATATTTCCGCTGGGTCCCGGTGGCAACTATTACCCTCAGTACGACGTCCCCCCTTTAGGTCCACCAGACCCCCAAGAAGTTTCGGCTGGCAATTATTACAGGGAGAGTGACTCCGATCACGCTTCCAAGAAACGGAGAAAGGCCGTAGACGACGACCCGGATTACCAGCCTCCTGCTCCACGACGCGTACGTTCCATCTCCAACTGCATCTTGCCAGAAAACTAAACGCGATCACCCAGCCTGGACTCCGAAGAAACCCCCCTCGCTCCAAGGCCGTTCGCCAAGAGACTCCTTCAGACAGCCTCGACGCATTCTCGGCCGTTGCTGAGCATCACCCAACTGATGAAGACCGTCGCCTTGTGTCTTCGGACCTGTCAGATTGCGAGGAAGTCTGGATTGGCGAACTCAGTGATTATATCATCGAGACCCACAAACGCCAGCGCCAGGTTGAGTCTTGGTTTGAGGCCAGCGTCCTAGTGAGTGCTGTTCAACGTTTCCTGACATGTATTTCTTACAATTTATTTAGGAGCGCAATTCCAACACCGCAGTCGCACTGTCGAGACATTACGTGTCACGGATCGCACGGATACCTCCTCCTCCTCCGTCACCTCCCCCAATGTTTCCCGTCTCTGTTGACGAGGATCTTCTGTCTACCCTTCATCCTTCGCCTCCGCCAGATTCAGCACTTTACGATTATACAGGTGATCCCCACGAATACGATCGTGCATACAACCTCGGCGCGGAGGCGGCGGCCCGAGAGCTGGAAGAAACATTTCTTGGGTCTCGACAGAGGACGAGACGAAAGGATCCATCCAAACGTCCTGCTAACGGTGTGCTGTCAGATGCGAGTAGCGATCCTGATTTGTCGATTGTCCCCGGCAGAAAAGACAAGCCTGTCAACAAGAAGAGGAGACTAGACCACGATGCATCGGCGATCGCAGACGAGTTTGAGAGAACGGTCAACGATCTGTCGGTGTCTCCTTCCAAGGCGACAAAGTCGAAAGGCAAAGGGAAGGTGTCTCACCTTCGGGAACAGAGTGTCGAGAGTACCGCGACATCGTCCTTTACTCCGAAAAGTCGCAAGAAGACTGCAGCGAGGAAGAAGCACGATGGGTTGTATGCGGACGGCATTGGGCAGTCCGGTTTGGGTTCGGCTGCCGGTTCGTTGGCAGGTGATGCCACACCATCTGCTTCTCGGCCAGCTTCGCCAGCTCTGACAGTCAGCTCCACCGTTGTATATGAGCTTGACGAGGTGGTACCTCCTCTCAGGCGAGCGAAAAAGGTCGACGACAATGCGATGGCCAAGCGTCTCAAATCTCTAGAAGAGGCGCAGCGGAAAGTATGGACAAATATCGCGAGGAGGGACATTACCAAGGTATATAACCCGTGTGCTGTATGAATGACAGCTCTAATGTATCACCAGGTGTACAAGTACGCTGCCATGGGCTACCAGGCCAGACAAAGTCAGGTCAAACGACTTGCTATGCTATCCTCCATGCAAGCTCGCCGGCCGTTCACACGCACTCCAAAAGCCAACAAAGACGTGCAAGCGAAAGCGAAACGTCTCATGCGCGAAATGCTCGTTTTCTGGAAAAAGAACGAGCGAGAAGAGAGAGACGTGCGGAAACGAGAGCAAAAGGAGGCTATTGATCGAGCAAAGATTGAGGAAGAGAAGCGCGAGGCAGCACGTCAGGCGCGGAAACTCGAATTTTTGATCAGCCAGACTGAGCTTTATAGCCACTTCGTCGGCAACAAGCTGAAAAGTACGTTGCCGCGGTTCGAGGATGACTCAAATACTCATCCTCTGGAAACAACAGCTGCCGAAGTTCAGGGTGATACTCCGGGAACGTCGGCAGCCCCTGCGGGTGCAGATCTGGCAGACGTCGATCCAAACACACTGACAGAAATCGACTTTGATGACGGTTAGCTGCTCTACTTTTTCATGCTACCTCATCCATTGATGAATCTGCTTCAGAGGACCAAACCAACCTTCACCGTCATGCCCGTCTTAATGCGCAAGAGGCGATCGCACTGGCCAAGCAACGTGCCCAACAATTTGATACCCAGGCTACTCTTGAGCGCAAGACAAATGAAGCACTCCAATTGGCAAAGGCTCAGGCGCACATTCGGGATGATGAGGATGAAACAGGACCTTCCACTGCCCCCCTCGTGGACCGTAAGCGTACTAACTGTTTCTGCATATCATGCATGCTTAATTTGCGGTAGTTGACTCCGACGAGCTCAACTTCCAGAACCCAACTTCTCTGACTGGGCCATTAACTATCAAGCAGCCGCAGATGCTCATGGCTCAACTGAAAGAATATCAACTTAAGGGTCTCAATTGGCTTGCAACATTGTATGAGCAAGGCATCAATGGCATCCTTGCAGATGAAATGGGTCTTGGCAAGGTAGCGTCCTATCTCTTATCGTTGTGTGAACACTCAGGTACCACATGTCAACCAGACGGTGCAATCAATCTCTCTGCTCGCGTACCTTGCTGAGGTACATGACATATGGGGACCGTTCCTCGTCGTTGCGCCGGCGTCTACCTTGCACAACTGGCAACAAGAAATCACTCGGTTCGTTCCAAGTCTCAAAGCATTACCCTACTGGGGAAATGTCAAGGATCGTGCAACTCTGCGAAAGTTCTGGAGCAAAAAGGAAATCAGCTACAACAAGGACGCCCCATTCCATATCCTTATTACAAGTTATCAGCTGGTAAGCCGATACGAACAAGTTCTACACGTTGCTCATACATTTCTAGGTCACCCAAGATCAACAATACTTTCAAAGAGTTAAATGGCAATACATGATTCTTGACGAAGCTCAAAACATCAAGAATGCATCGAGTGTCCGTTGGAAGACGCTTTTAGGTTTTCAGTGCAGAAACCGATTGCTGCTCACCGGCACACCGATTCAAAACTCTATGCAAGGTCAGTCCTAAGCAACACATGTACTCTGCTAAACGCAATAATAGAGCTCTGGGCCCTCCTGCACTTTATCATGCCGAGTCTCTTCGATTCTCATGATGAATTCAACGAATGGTTCTCGAAAGACATTGAAAATGCTGCCGAGAACAAGGGAAGCAAGTTGAACGAACATCAACTACGGCGACTGCATATGATTTTGAAGCCATTCATGCTTCGTCGTGTAAAACGACATGTCCAGAACGAACTCAGCGAAAAGGCATGTCTGCTAAATCCTTAATTCATGTCACTAACATGACCATTGAAAAGATTGAAATAGATATCTATGTAGATCTCGGCTCGCGGCAACGGGCATTGTACCGCGCACTTCTTGTCAATGTCTCTGTTGCCGACCTTCTTGAGAAGGCGGCGAACATTAGTGACGCTGATTCAGCTCGCTCATTGATGAACTTGGTCATGCAATTCCGCAAGGCAAGCCATCTCGGTTCTTCGCAAACAACCGTGGTCTTACACAATAACAGGTTTGCAACCACCCAGAGCTATTTGAACGTGCTGATGTCCTGGCGCCTTTCTCGTTCGCGCACTTTGGCCGGTCAGGACCACTTGGCCGCGAAGGCGACCTGATTTCTGCTCCCTATTCGACGCGGAACCCAATCGAGTATCAGGTTCCGAGACTTTTTTATTTGGATGGCGGACTTCTTGATATTCCGTCGATAAAACCCGGCCTTCGTTCGCGCAGGTTTTGTGCACGCAATCTTTTTAATATATGGTCTACAGACAGGATATATCAGTCGATGTACGATGAAATAGAAGGTATCGTACATTCCGCGCTCCCAGCATGATACGGTTACACTGACCACTACTTATAGGGTCCCCTGCTTTTGCATTCTTGCGTCTCTTGAACAAAGGTCCAGGGGAGGTTCACGGCCTTCAGTTATCGCCCTATATGCGCAATCGATTAGTGGAATTGCAACAAGAAAACAAGATCATTGAACAATCCACCATTCTGAGGTCAGTGTATTTCTTAGAAAGGAAGACAAGCTGACACTTTCCACAGGGAGACTAGTCATGATGAATCCGACCTCAAATTCCCGCCTCTTCCCTTGTTGTCGCATCAACTTTATAACTCCGGGCTCAAAGAGATATCCTCCTCTGCCTGGCAAAAATCATGTCTGTCCCGACCTAGCCTGAGATGGTTCGTTCCCGCTGCGGTCGCACCGCCGATATCCATGATATGCACAAATCGCTCTTTCATTGAATATCAGAATCGAGCCCTAGAAGCACCCGTGGAGTCAATGGCCATGTATGGCCTCTCGCGCGAACTCCAAGAGTCTCCTACCGCCTGTAGTCTTTATAACGACCTCATTCCAATGATCCCAGCCGCAGGACTCGTTCGCAGTGCTCCTTCCGACCAATTGCCACAGTCCAACATGCAAATTCCGGAGGCGAAACGGCTCATTTACGACTCTGCCAAACTCGCACGTTTGGATACGCTATTGCAGGAACTCAAGGCCGGCGATCATCGGGTCCTGATCTACTTCCAGATGACTCGCATGATGGATTTGATGGAAGAGTATTTGATATATCGGCAATACAAGTATCTGCGTCTGGATGGATCCTCGAAACTCGAGGACCGAAGGGATATGGTGATGGATTGGCAAACGAGGTCCGTCAACTGTGCTTGTTTGATTCGCTGGCTGAAATTTGTTGCTCTCCCAGACCAGATATATTCGTCTTCTTGCTCAGTACTCGCGCCGGTGGTCTCGGTATTAACCTTACTGCTGCGGATACGGTGGTATTCTACGACCATGACTGGAATCCGTCCAATGATGCCCAGGCCATGGACCGTGCACATCGCTTAGGTCAGACCCGCCAAGTGACCGTCTACCGCCTCATCACCAAGGGTACGATCGATGAACGCATCATTCAGCTTTCACGTGTCAAGAAAGATGTGAGTAGATCAATGGCACAATTTGATGGTATGTCTGATTTGTTATCAGGTTCAAGATATCGTCGTTGGGAACAAAAGCTTTACCGACGTGGCGAAGCCAAGCGAGATCGTCCAATTGTTGTTGAACGACGAACAATTGGCCAACATTGACAATACGAATGGATCGGGACTCTCTTCTAGAAAACCTGGCAAGCGGTCCAGTGCTGGGTCTGCAAGTACAGGCAATGATGCCGTTCAGGACCTATGGAACGACGAGGGTGACGATTTCTTTGGGCACTCTACCACCCAAGGAAATGCAACGGCGGATAAGGGGGAAGAAGAAGCTCCTGCGACGGCAACGAGCCGGGCAAAGAAGCGCAAGGGTGCAAGCTCCTCCGGGGTTTCACGACCCCGCAAAACTGGTGGGAAAGCCAACGGCAAGAAGAAGGCGGCTGAGGCCAACGATGCTGGGTCCGGGATGGACGTTTAGGTTGTTGTTCAGACTTGGTTCAGACTTGACTGTAGAGTACTTCATGCATTTTGTACGGGCTTGTATTGTACTTGTCTTTAATCTTAATCTGCTCCTGGAGTCGAGAGATATCTCAGGGTAGCGCGGTCACGCCGACGGTGACCGGAATGAATCACAAGTCTCAACCCCTTCTCGTTCGATAGATTATACTGACCACTCTGGAAGACTTGATAAGCTTTCAACTCATCTTTCAACACTTCTTTGACAATGGCCAAGAAGAAAAGGACACAGTTGAAGCCTCCAGTCGCGCGTGGCTTCGCAACCACGTCCATTCCCAAAAAACCCACTCAAACGGAGGAGACTGCACCACCAACTAGTGATGCAGTCCCCTCCGATGGCTTGATGACTGAAGCTGCCAAACCACCGGTAGATAGCCAGGACGCTGTTGGTCCACGGGGCGTTCCACCCGAGTCGGTCGCCGAACAAGATGGACAGCAGTTTTTCCAGGTCATGGTCGATAAACACCAAGAGAAGACAGAGAAAGAGATATTGAGGACCATCAAGGCGTGTTCCCCGATTTCTGTCACTGCCATCCACTCTAATCGACCTGCATAAAAGGCGATCGAGGTGGAGAAGCGTATTTCCAGAGACTTTAACACTATAGACGTCGATTCCGTGCTGGTGGAGGAAATCTTGCGTCTCTACCTTGAAGAAGAAACATCCAGAGGTCCGAACCGTTCGTTTCTCTTTGCCATCCGATCGTTTCGACTCATAATTCGCAGTGCGGCATTACATTGATCACCCCAAGGAAAAGGCTGCGATTCGTTTGGCTCTGACATACGGTGTCCTACGCAGGCTCAATTTCTCTGAAGACTGGGTGGAACGTTGTCTGTGTGCTATATCTGGGATTGAACTTGATGAGGCTTTAGACTGGGTCAGTTCAAACAATATGGGGATGGTGTTCTCTGCTCACGTTCCATAGCTTGTTGTTCATTGTCCTGAAGACAGTGTCGAACCAGGTGCGTGTCTGAATTTAGTAAATCACACAGGCTTTGATCCCATCCAGATACGACTGATGACCTGCCCGAGTCAATCAGCACTACGTACCCCGGAGCGCCGGGAAAGGTACCTGAATCAGAGGTTCCAAATCCCATAAAACTAGAGACGGTCACATCTCCCCTTTTCTCATCACACAGTTCTTATCACAGGAATCAATTGCCGCTGGAAAGCGCGTCGCCTATCGTCAAGCAGAGGGACCCTCCATCCCAACTTATCTCTCCAGAGCTCGACGATCCCAACTTGGAATATGCTCGAATCAAATTGCAACTTTTAAACATGAAGAAAAGCAAAGCATCCCAGGCACAAAAATCGGACGTCGCAAGTATTCTAGAGGAAAGATTGCGGACTATCAACTCGCACTATTTCTTCGATAAAAGGGATGCCGAGCGACTTTATCGCTCCGAACTCGACAAGGCCAATACTCAACGCCTTCAGGCAACGCTTCGCGGAAATCTGGAACCTGCGCGGCCAAACAGCCCCTTAAAAGGCGTCAACGCTTCGACGACCGTGACCACACCCCAGGACCCAGAATCGCAGCCTGACCTGTTTGATCAAGGAGACAGCGATTCTTCTGCGGGGCTGCTTGAAATTCTGGATGCCCCATCCGAGATCGAAGGCCCTCGTGGAACTATGATTCCGGTCAGAGACATGTCATTCCAAAAACAGAGTGGAGGGCGGTTACCACAGGCCTTACTCTCGGAACACGTATCCAAACTTGACCGATACGCTGCAGTCACATTCAGCAGTCTATCCGGGCGGAGCCACGGGAAACGTGTTGGAGTCCGGGTGTTGTGGGGTGGCCATAGGGTGGATGAGTGGAAGATGGAAGACATTGCCTGCCGAGAGGAGTCACAGGCTGAGCAATACATTGCTACCGTCGCACTCCACGCGCTCTCCTTCCCTCCCACGGATGGCTTTTCTGCTGGTTCGATTAGCAGTCCTATCAGTAACACCTTCTTCAGACTATTCCCGCTCGTTTTCAGAGACTTGTGGGACGAGCTAGAAGCAGATAGGAAACTCCGGCATGAACGTATAAATCGAGAGATTTGGGCCAAGCTATGGAACATCGTTGACCAGAAAATCGATAGCAGTCGAGACGTGAGTTATTATTATTATTATTGATTCGAGCATTTGTGACTTGATTCGGTTTAGACAAGAGAGGTTACACCTGGATCGGTTTCTGAGACCAAAGGCGTTTCCCAGACGCTAACTCTTCCGCGTAATATTGGGGTGAATCATGAACAACTCGTTGCAGATCTCAGATCGCGCCAATCAAGGACAGCATATCAAGAAATGCTGGTCAGTTTTGTTTACCTTATTTCGTGAAGGAAGGACTACATGTCACCCAGAACCACCGAAACACCCTGCCCATAGCAAGTCGTCGCGAAGACATCATCTCAACGTTGGAAAATGCGCAAGTCCTAGTGCTCTGTGGAGAGACGGGATGGTGAGCATGAAGCATGCAGCGAAATCGTCACTGATGTTCACCCCAGCGGAAAGTCCACTCAAGTGCCCGCCTTCATCCTCGAAGACCAGCTCTCGCGGGGACGTCCTTGCAAAATATATTGCACAGAGCCCCGTCGCATATCTGCGGTTTCGTTGGCACAACGGGTTTCACGCGAACTGGGAGATCCCCCAGGTGCAGTCGGCACTCTGGGTTCTCTCGTTGGATACGCCATCCGTTTGGAGAGCAATACCACGAGAAATACATGCCTAACCTACCTCACCACTGGTATTGCTTTGAGGATGCTAGAACATGGCTCCGGACGTGGGGGTCAGGGTATAGCGTTTGACGAGATAACGGTAAGTGTTGTCTATTCCTCCGTGTCATCCCACATGTCCGATTGGTATACAGCATATAATCATCGACGAAGTTCATGAACGCACTATCGAGGCAGATTTTCTCCTCGTTGTACTCAAGTCTCTGCTACCGCAACGTCCCGATCTAAGGTACCAACGTTGTAGTTCTTATATTTTCTATTCTTAGGGGTCTCAATAGGGTCATCCTCATGTCTGCAACGGTGGATTCGGAAAAGATATCAAGTTTCTTCGGAGGTTGCCCAGTAATCCACGTTCCAGGACGGACTTTTCCTGTGGACGTCCTGTATCTCGAGGACGCCATTGAACACACTGGGTGGTCAATATCCGAAGACTCGCGCTATGCCAAACGACGCAAGTTTCATGCAAGTACAGTAATATGGTTTGAATCTTACTTGTAAATTTCTAGGACATGATAAATTCTACGAACGCAAGAACCGTACAGATTGGGACGAGTCCGCAGTAATCGAGGAAGACGACGATGCGACATTAGTTGAAGGCGAATCTAGTGTGGAGACACCGATTTCAGTGGAAAAACGCTATTCTCCCGTCACAGAACGAACCATCGATCTCTTTGATGAACGCCTTATCCCTTATGATCTGATCATTCGGCTGCTCGAGCAGCTATGCTTCAAAGACCGTTCACTCCGCTCGTTCTCTTCCGCCGTATTAATTTTTATGCCCGGCCTCGCCGAAATTCGTCGAATGAACGACCTTCTTTCTGATCACCCTTCATTCGGACAGGATTCCCTGTTTCGTGTCTATCCGTTACATTCTACCCTTTCAAGTGAGAATCAGAATGCTGTCTTTGACGTGCCTCCCACAGGAATAAGGAAAATAGTCATCGGTATATATCTACCCCATTATTTGACGGCATACGCTGACCTCCCCTCTCAGCGACAAACATTGCAGAGACAGGCATCACAATTCCCGATATTACATGTGTTATTGACACCGGCAAGCACAGGGAGATTATGTATCTGCGTCTTATGCTTCGCTGACACCACACTGACAACCACTTAGTTTCGACGAGAAGCGTCAATTGAGCCGTTTAGTGGAAACATTCGTTACCAAGAGTAATGCTGCGCAGCGAAGAGGGCGAGCGGGGCGAGTCCGGCGTGGAATATGTTTCCATTTATTCACCAAACGGCGTCATGATGTCGTGGCGAGTGTGTCTCGACGCAATGCGAGATATAGCCTAATGCGTATGTGCAGCTTGCAGAACACCCTCTTCCAGAAATGATGCGACTGAGTCTATCGGATCTCGCCTTGCGCATCAAGACTATGAAGATAAAAATTGGAACATCAATTGAAGATTTCTTTTGTCACGCGATGGACCCTCCTTCTCCAATTAATGTCCAGAGAGCTGTCGCAGCTTTGGTTGAGGTATGAATAAACTTGGCGAACCCACGCAGAAAGCTGAAATCGTCCAGGTGCGAGCTCTGACACCCACAGAAGACATTACCGCTATGGGTCGATTACTTAGCAAACTACCCACCGACGTTCACCTCGGAAAACTTCTTTTGATAGCAGTGGTATTTCGTTGTCTTGACCCCGCGTTGACTATCGCAGCGGCATTGAGTTCTAAATCACCATTTGTGACCCCTCTCGGCATGGAACAAGAGGCCGATCACGCAAAGAGTTCATTCCGCACCGGTGGGTTATGCGTTTGCCGCCCCTCCACCGCGGTCTCATCGTAAGGATGCAGATAATTCAGACTTCTTGACAATCCATACGGCATTTGCAGCTTGGCGGAGGTGTGCTAATCAGGAGTTCGCCCACAAGTTCTGTCGAAAGAATTTCCTCAGTCACGAAAACCTCCTGCAAATCGAGGAACTACGACAGCAATTCCTTGGGTTGGCAATCTACATCTTATAATTTTCATGCCTTTGATGCCTGTTCCAGTTATTTGGTAGATTCTTTCTTTATCCGTGTCGATACAGAATTTGTGAGGGAGCTAAGTCGGTAAGTCGCGATGCTCATGTCATGTCAAGTGGCTCATCTTAGTGCACAGTGCACGGTTTGGACGCAATAGATATCGGTTTGTCATGGTCCCTCCTGAATTGGACAGCAACAGCAACGATCTTGCTATCGTCAATGCTGCTCTACTCTCTGGGCTATACCCCAAGCTTCTTTGCATCGACGCGAAAAATGGACTCCAAATGTCTATGGTTTCGACCAACCAGACAGTTTTCTTCCATCCCTCGTCAATCAATTTCCATTTCCGGAAAAAACCCAAGAATATAGCCGCAAACTATCTGGTTTATTTCACTCTCATGTACGTCGTGGCATGACGTCATATGGGTAGACATACTCACTCAAGTCAAGGCGGTCGAAGAGGCTTTATGCTTGGGAGACTACACCGATTGACGACCTAGCCATGCTCTTATTGTGTGGTGAATGTGACTTCAAGGTCTGTCGTTCATTGTGGGATTATACAGTTCAATGACTGAAGCATCAATGTGTAGCCCATGTCACATACGGCCATCGTAGATCGAAAGGTCAAGTATTGCATCCCACCTAGAACCAACGTAGCCCTGAAGATTCTGCGGGCCCAACTGAGCAACATTTTGGCACAGCAATTCCGAGGCAAGACTTTGACAGAGTCACAGGTCCAGTGGCATAAGCTCGCAATGACTGCGTTGGGCAGGACGAAGCTGGAAACTGAGGTCAAACAGGTTGCAAGCGGGACGACAATGGTAATTAGATGATTCGAACACACGTACTAACTGGAGTCGATATTGTGTAGCTCAAGTGGTGGTCATAATGTTTTTACAAAAGTGCCATTGAGATCTCATAAGCCTATATCATATTTCCCAATGTGCAATAAGGAGGATACATGGGTATGGGCTGACTGTGAGATCACTCCTCGTCTTCGTCTTCTCCCTCACGACTGTACGATTATGGCTGAGATCAGATGGCAGACCAAGTACAAAGAAGTGGATACATACGCAATGTTGTAAAATCGGAGCTGATAAACGTCTTTTGAAGATGCGACAACTCGAATCCAATCGCGCAACGTGTTTTTCTTGAGGAATTTCTTCGTCAAGTACTTGAGGTACCGTTTTGAGAATGCAACATTAGATGTGACGGTGATTTTGTTGCTTGCTAAGGAGGGGGTCAGGTGAGTAGTCATAGTGAGTTATGAGATACTCCACCATCACGAATGATCTTGATGTTGTCGCCAAGTTGACCAGTTTTACCGTCGAGCTTGATGCGGTCATGAAGAAACTTTTCAAAGTCGGCACCGTCAAAGACACCATCAGTGGCGGGACGGGAATAGTCGATGATGAATTTGTGTTTCGTGGAGGGGGTCTTTGCGGCGGCGGGCTAAAGCATTAAGGCGTGAGCCTACTGAGAAGGCAACTCAGCAAAGCATTGCCTGGACTGACCATCTTGACGAAAAGTTGTGCGTTGGGTCAATACAAGCGTGATGATGATGATGACATTAAAACTGTACAGTTGTGTTCCCACGATAGAGTTACTGACATAATCACCCAAAAAGGAGACATACTCTCACATGGTCTATCTGTATTCCCCTGCAAAACGATCAACTGGCTCGCATGGCCTCACTAACTCGCGAACAGGTCGCCTTTGCGCAGAGGGAAGGCGACTACGCCATCAAGTCCGAGTCCTCGCAACCAAAACTTGACACTTCCCAATGGCCTTTGTTACTGAAAAACTATGACAAGCTGCTCATTCGTTCAAGCCATTTCACCCCCATTCCATCCGGTAGCAGCCCTCTCAAACGTGACATCTCCAGCTATATCAAGTACGTGTTTAACGCTTGTCATCGTCTAATTTTCACTCTTCACCTTTCGCAGGTCCGGTGTCATCAATCTAGACAAACCATCTAACCCGTCCTCTCACGAGGTCGTCGCTTGGCTCCGGCGGATATTGCGAGTAGAAAAAACCGGTCACAGCGGAACTCTAGATCCCAAGGTGACAGGCTGTTTGATTGTCTGTATTGATCGAGCAACGCGTCTGGTTAAATCCCAGCAAGGCGCAGGTCCGCCATATATTCCCGTCGAATTTTGACAACACGACTGACTGATGTTCAGGAAAGGAGTACGTTTGTGTCTTGCGATTACACTCCGGCCTCCCGAGTCCCACTGCCCTTCCTCGTGCCCTTCAGACCCTCAGCGGTGCGCTTTTCCAGAGGCCCCCCCTCATTTCCGCCGTCAAGCGTCAATTACGCATACGTACTATCTACGAATCTAAGCTCTTGGAATTTGACGAGAAGCGTAATCTTGCCGTATTTTGGGTATCATGTGAGGCCGGCACATACATCCGAACATTATGCGTCCACCTTGGTCTTATACTTGGCGTCGGCGGTCACATGCAGGAGCTAAGGCGAGTGCGAAGTGGTGCCATGTCAGAAAATGATGATATCGTGACTATGCACGACGTGTTGGATGCGCAGTGGATGTACGATAACACCCGTGATGGTGGGTACCAATCATTTTCCTCTGTCTTGCGCTGACACCCCACAGAGTCGTACCTTCGGCGCGCCATCCGACCTCTCGAAAGCTTATTGGTTGGTTATAAACGTATTGTGGTGAAAGACAGCGCAGTCAATGCGGTGTGTTACGGAGCGAAACTAATGATACCGGGTCTCCTTCGTTATGAAGCTGATATTGCTGTCAACGAAGAGGTGGTCCTCATGACGACGAAAGGTAGGATTCAACTCCTTGATGAACACTTGTGTATTGAAGTCGAGCAGGAGAGGGAATTGCTCTTGCAATTGCTCAGATGTCCACAGTTGAGCTCGCAACTTGTGATCATGGTGTTGTCGCGAAAGTGAAGCGATGCATCATGGAGCGAGATACTTACCCTCGAAGGTGGGGCCTTGGTCCTATGGCATTGCAAAAGAAAAAGCTGGTAAAGGAAGGAAGACTCGGGAAACACGGAGAAAAGATTGATGGTGTTACTCCTGCTGAATGGAGCCGTGATTACATCGATTACAACCGGGAGGTAAGTTCACTCCTATCGCCCTGAGTCGCAAGTGCCAGATATTCAACAATTCTGTTTAGCAGCCATCTGCCCCTGTTACCGCGCCCGCGGTAGTTGCTGTTCCCGAGCCACCAGTACAAGCAACGGTCGGCAAACCGTCGGGTTCTCCACAAAAGGAGAAAGAAAAGAAACGCAAGCGCAAATCAGAAGCTGCTGAGGGGAGCGACAATGTTGCCGCCCCCGCGGATGGTGCGGATGGTGATGGTGTTGACCGTGGCGAAAAGAAACAGAAGAAGGTAAAGAAGGAAGGGGAGGACGATGAAGCACGGAGAGAGAGGAAACGCTTGAAGAAGGAGAAGAAGGCGAGGGAAGCGGCAGCAAGCGCATAAGCGTAGCAGCGTCGGGCGAGATTGTACAGGTCGGGCAAGTGTAACTGGTTTTGGTTCAATCCTTGTTACCATCTCTGATCTTGATGGCGGTGCACCATTACGCCAGCTTGTAACATTTGATTGACCAGCCTCCATCGCTACCGTCTCCAGCCATCATCAATCAATTCAATAAATTTGTAGATCCTTACGTGGTTAATAACATCGCAAGCCAACTGATTGTTTCCACTGGCACGTCCTTTTGACCTCTCGTCCACATCGTTCGTCTCAATATGACTGTCCCACCACCAGTCGAAAAGTCGAAGAGCCAGAAACCGATACCCAAGTTTGAAACTAGTGAGCACTGCGGATTGGCAAAGGACACTTTGAGACCTGGTCGTTCAATACAGGCCCTGATTATGAGATCCTACATGCCCTCGGGGAGGGTGCTTATGGCACTGTAGCAGCAGCTCTCCACAAGCCCTCTGGAAGATACGTCGCGATCAAGAAGATCCTTCCTTTCGACCATACCCTGTTCTGCCTGCGGACATTACGAGAACTAAAGTTGCTCAAGTTCTTCTCAGAGGTATGCGTGAATGAAAATGCATGTACACTTCATTCTTCTTCTTCGTATACGCTCATGACCGTATCTGATCAATCCAGATCATCTCGATATTGGACATCGTCAAGCCTCCTTCCCTACGTGACTTTAAGGAGGTCTATTGTAAGACTACGTCCCTTTTATCTTAGGTGTTTAACCAACTTTGGCCAGTTGTTCAAGAACTAATGCAAACCGATATGCATCGCGTCATACGCACTCAATCGCTCTCTGACGATCACTGCCAAGTGATTAATCTCTTCTTTAAATCAATACCTTCACCAACATCGTGCTTCCTAGTACTTCATCTATCAACTCCTCCGGGCCCTCAAGTCCATCCACAGCGCAGACATCATTCATCGAGACCTTAAACCTGCGAACCTGCTGTTAAATGCGAACTGTGATTTAAAGGTCTGCGACTTTGGCCTAGCCCGGAGCATCTACTCCACTGCCCCCGGAGCAAAAGAGGCAGGACTGATGACCGAATACGTCGCGACACGCTGGTATCGAGCACCTGAAATCATGCTTTCATTCAAGAAGTACACCAAGGTAAAGCTAATATTCCATTGTCAACCCAGTTTTCCTCAATATCTTAGGCCATTGATCTATGGGCGGTCGGCTGTATCTTGGCAGAGTTGCTTACTCGGAAACCTCTCTTTCCGGGCCGGGATTACGGACATCAGCTTGACCTTATACTGGATGTAATAGGTCCGCCACTATCACAGTTGACGTCATGTTGTACAACTCAAGCTATATTCCCCCAGGCACACCGACACTGGACGAGTTTTATGCCATCACCTCAAGGCGATCAAGAGACTACCTCCGAGCACTTCCTATTCGCAAGCGAAAACCCTTTACGCAACTATTTCCCAAAGCGTCTGCGGACGCTATCGATTTCCTGCAGAAAACACTAGTTAGAACACAAAGTTTCTGGCCGGAGATATTAACACCAACCATCTATTGCAGACTTTCGATCCAAAAAAGCGCCTGACCGTTGATGAAGCTCTGGAACATCCGTACATTGCAGTATATGTGAGCCTAATTGGACTTGGTTGATCAGATCACAGGTGACAGATCTTCCTCATCAGCACGATCCTGAGGACGAACCAAGCCTTGCGTCATTGGATCCAGACTATTTTGATTTCGATCGTAAGCAATAATAGCTGTGCCGGACTTCCGGATCTATGCTCACGCTCACATCTTTTGCAGAGTACAAGGACGATCTCACTCGAGAGGAGTTAAAAGGTACCTAACGCGTGCTGGGTGCTTATTGCCATTTCTAACGGATGCCTTTCAGAACTTTTGTTCGAGGAAATCCAATCATTTGTTCCGTCCATTTAATTAAGTACCCAGTTGTGTTCAAGTATAGTTTACACAAGTATCATATGTAGGACGATTTCTCCAAGTTATTGTAAAAGACGCGCAGAGTTTGACAGCTAATATCTTACACGATGAAATCATACAAACGTGCGAAGCAGGGGTCAAGGATAAGAATAACCTTTTATCATGATCTCAAAAACTTAAAATCTACCCCCCGCCCAGAACCCTGATGCAACCCCTTCGACACCGAAATCCCCAAATCTTGTGTCACCGTCTAACTCCGTCCCATACATCGTACGCTTCGCTGGAGGGGCAGGGGTACCTTGTTCAGTGGCCGACGTTTTAATGACCATCAAACCGAGACCTGATGCAACTTCATTACTCGAAGGAACTTTCTGGAGTCCACTTGACCCGCTAGCTTCCCCGCGTGCAAGAGACCCCCCAGAGGGAGCGCGCCCACTCGCTCTTGAACTCGATCGTGCGACGCCAAACGCCCCCAGCCGGTCGGAGTGGCGACTGCCTGGGCGGTCGGGGTTTGCTGCTGGCGAAGGTGAGGTAGGTGGCTCTGGGTGAGGAAAGGTTCCCATCGCGTGAGGGTACACAACCTGAGCAGGCGTCGAAGCCATCGGTAGGAAGGCAAAGCTGAAGGGATTTTGATTCTCGACGTTATTTGCGGAACTGGTTGCTGGTGCACTGATGAGGGGAGGAGAAGTGGGGCCATAAAAGTTTGGAAGGCGTTGGATTGGAGGCGGCGGGTCCTCCTCTCTTCCAGAAAAGACAGGAAAACTAGGGCCACCGCGCCGTCTTGGGGATCCCGCGGGATCAGAAGGCTCAGCTTGCGGGGCCACCGAGAATGGCATTTCTGTAATGTTTTCCTCCGGTTCATGAAGCTTCGCCCGTTTATGAGCTGCTCGATCGACATCACCATCCAGCTCTGTCTCCGTGCCCTCTTGTACCAGTTCGAAGACTCCTAAAGTGTCACTCGACGTAGAATCTCGCGGACGCTTCCCCAAAACTGAGTGTGGAAACCCAGGCAATAGAGAACCGGTTTGTGTAGGTTGCGCCACGTCATCAACGGATCCCAAGTCAGGTGGCGCTAGATTATCGAGATTGGAAGGATCACTCGAAAGATCGGAGGCTTCTATGGGTGGAAGACTGTATTCTGCTCAGAGTTGGGAAAGAAAAGAGTGGCAAGTTAACATACGCAATAGAGGGATGGTAAGGAGTTCGAACACGCTTGGGTGTCGAAGGTGGCTCTGGTAATCGAACCAAATGTTCCTGAGCCGTCGTCATTGAGGTATCACCTGAAGGCGAGCTCTTTGCTCGAGCTCGGAGATCTTGGATCTCAAAAGTGAGGTTTCTGATCTTTGTTTCGAACGTTTCAATCAGGGAGGAGACCTTGTCCCTTAAATCGGCGAGTTGTGCTTTGTGAGAGTCTAGCTCCTGCTGTACAGGGGCAAGCTGCTCGCGGAATGAGTATGAATATGGTTCTTCCGCGTTGTCACTCACTGCCTCGGCAATCGCAGTTTCCAAAGCCTTGCTTGAAGGTCCGGGAACGGGATGGGTGATTAATTGTGATTGGTTACCTGCTCGCCCCGGGCTCCTCTTGGAATCTATTGCACGGGGGTTAGGGGTGGGCATATAAAGGGCATGGAATTACTTACGCAGGGGAGCTTCCACGGAACTGTTCAGTTCCGATTCTGGAAAATTCTCAGCGTTAGGAATGCCACAAAAAGTTATGCTTCTGACCCTCTGTAATTGTCGCTTCGGATGGCTTAACCGACCTGCTGCTCCTTGCTCTTTTTGGTGTCCGGTTGATGCCAACAGATTTGGTGACGGCACGAGCACCAGATCCACCTGCTATTACTGGACGTCCCACACCGAGCCGATATTGAGTTTCTTTTGCTTTCCTCGTACGTTGAGGGACTAGTTGCTCATGGTGTTTGATTTGGTGGTGAAGAATGGGTTCTGCTTCGTCCTCAGAGCCATGAACAATGATGGAGGCGGTGGATTGACCCCTAGGTTTGGCTCCGGTGAGGATCGGTATTCTGGTTGAAGGTGGTCGCTGGGGAACTTGTTGAAGGTTATGCCGAGGTGCTTGCGGCCTTTGTGGCAGTTAGAGGATAATGTAGAACCAGCTAGTTGAGGCTTACTGCGAGGCATCGAGTAGAAGATCAATTAGTGCCTCGGTCTTGAGATTTGCCTTTACGCCATAGTCCTGCGCGATAAATTGAATGAGATCTGGGGTGGATTGAGTGGGGAGGGCGAGAATACTTTGCATAATTTCTGGATGTCTGCACGTTTCATCGCCTGGAGGGCTTCTCTTCCTGGTACTTTGGTCATCGGGATGCGCACCTCGTGGTTTGAGTGCAAGACGCAGACAATAAAGCGAACCAAACAACGCGACGTCACATGATCAGCGTGCATTTTATCCGCCCACTTCCACCCGATCCAAGGCAATGCTCACACTCTCTCAGGTCGCCCAACACAACACCTCGACGTTCGTATCCTTTCCCTTACCAACACCTCTCACTTATCAGAAAACCTATCACAGCTCTTGCTGGGTCATCATACGAAACAAGGTCTACGATGTCACAGACTTTCTATTCGTGAGCCCTTTATCCGTCACTTTCCCCTTTTCTCACTCTCTTTAGGATCATCCCGGAGGTCCTCAAGTAATTCTGGACTTCGGCGGAGGCGATGCTACCGCAGCCTATGTACCGATCCATCCCGCCGATGCACTCGACAGAAACATTGCTCCCGAGAAGCATCTTGGCGATCTTGATCGTGCCTCTGTCCTCGAACTGCGACGGGTTATCAAAGATCGTCCAAAGACAAGGGACGAACTACGGGTCGAGCAGGCTCTCAGGAACAAACCTCCCCTCAGTCGAATAATCAACGTCCAAGACATGGAGGTATACCCCACACTCTCACCAAATCTGAGCCCTTTTCGATCCCGGTATCCCTCCAGGAAACAGCCAAGAATCTTCTTCCTTACAAAGCTCTGGCTTATTATGCGTCTGCCGCAGACGACTCCATAAGTACGTCCCTTTGCTCCGTTGTTGGTGTCGCTGCAATGGTACGAAAGCACACATGGAAAACGCTCGCGCATTTGGTCGCTTTTTCTTTCACCCCAGAGTCATGAGGGCTGTCTCTGGCTGTGATACATCGTCGACAATTCTAGGTTACAAGACATCCATCCCCGTTTATATTAGCGGCTCTGCGCTAGCTCGACTCGGCCACCCTCTCGGGGAAATTAATCTTACCCGCGGTGCCTACAGGACTGGCATCATACAGATGGTTTCCACTAATGCCTCACTGTCGTATGGCCAGATCGCTTCTGCTCGAGACTCACCCGACCAGCCCATCTTCTTCCAGCTGTACAAACACAGGAATGATACCTCGGCTGCAAAACGCATCCAGGAAGTCGAGGCGCTGGGCTATAAGGCAATCTTTCTTACCGTCGATGCACTTGTACCGTCCAATAGAGAGTTAGATACCCGTGCCCCTCATTACTTACAGGATTTTGAGAATCAAGGAGCCAAATCTCAACCGCATTCCAAGGATGGTGAACAGGAATTGGGTATATTAGGCACTGGTGGCAGCCTCATCATCAATAACGATCTTGATATGACTTGGGAACGGGTGGGTTCTCTTACAACGCGATCGCGTTTATTTCACATCATGTCCTATCTACCGACCATACCATGGATACGAAACATCACAAAGCTTCCCATAGTTATTAAAGGCATGTGTTCTTTACTTCTTTTTTTCGCACCCGCTGACAAACAGCGTAGGGATACAATGTGTCGCAGTGAGACAGTCTTAGTCTCGCCGTTGCAAATTCTTACCGCAGGAAGGATGCTGTTCTTGCCGCAGAGGCTGGCTGCGAAGGCATCGTATTGTCCAACCATGGTGGTGAGTTTGAGACATGTAAACTAGGACGTATTTCATTTTTTCTGTCCAAGGTCGTCAACTTGAATAGTGAGGGACTCGTACTGGTTGACAGGTGTCCATTTTTCATTTAGTAAAATCTAGCTCACCTCCGCCCCTGGAAGTACTTCACAAGCTCCGCAAGGAACATCCCGAGGTATTCCAGAAGATCGAAGGCACGTAAGACGGCCCTGCTAACTTGTGGTCCGCCTGATAAAACAACTAGTCTACATTGATGGCGGCATCCGACGAGGTACCGGTTGGTGAACTTGATTGGATTATCTTACTTCAAATTTACGGTATCCCCTAGACGTACTCAAAGCCCTCTGTCTCGGTGCAAAGGCTGTTGGGCTTGGCCGCGCCTTTCTCTACGCGCAGAGCGTGAGTAACGACTCTTGTATTGAGTGCATCCGGCTGACAGCTTTTCAGGCTTATGGCGAAGCTGGCGTCATTCATTTGGTGCGAATCCTGCAACGCGAAATTAAATTCGGTATGCAGTCTCTCGGTGTCCGGTCAATCGACCAACTTTGCCCTGAGATGGTGAGTGCTCACACACCAAGCGAGATTTGACATTGAAGACAATTGAGGTCGAGCGCGTGGATTGGCACCCCGCAATACCCGCCAAGTTATGAGAGTCGAGAAGTGCATCGTGTTGTTACGAGTTCTACCGATTTACTGAGTAGTTACTAGTAGCCTTTTGGATCAAACCTTATTGTGTTAAATATCTCACGTGATCGCGCCTTCCATTAAATCAAGCCTCGTGCTTTTCAAAATTCAACCTTGGACGTTCAGCTTTGACTCTTGACCCTAACGTTCTCCACCACCACCGTAACTGTATCGTTACCTTTTTATTTCTGATCACTCACATCATCGAGAGGAAATCGCATGGGATTCTGTCGCAGATGTGGTGACATCGTCATTGGAACGCGTTGCAAGTGTGGTGGTACAGCAGTTGGTTCGTCTGTCACAGATGATGTTGCGATATCCTAGCTGAGATAGCTTAGCACCTGTTTTGCAGTGGTCGTCTTCCAATTGTCAGACAGATGACAAGTGGTCACAGACCTACATTTCGAAAGACAAGTCCCCTACATGCACACCCATTCAGATCGACAGTACTTTCTCTGCGCCACACTCCAATGTTGCACAGACGGGGTCAGGCATTGTGCCAGATCAGAGCACTCCACACCCTCCGACCGGCCGCCGTCCTAGTTCATCTCGTCTCGCCTCGCCTTCCATCTCCAGTCGCACCACTTCACAAATCAGCTCCGCCACTAGCCCTCCGCCTCTATCGAGGCGACCTTTATCAATTAGCGAGCGTAGTCCACCGTCTTTGCCTACTTTCGAGGCCGGGGCTGGTATTTCGCATGCTCAGGGTGCGCCAGAACTTTCCAAAGCATTTGGTTCCATCTTGCAGCCTAAAGAATCTCTTACACCATACTCCTGCGCAATCTGCTTGGCCGAGTTTCAACCGGACGCGACAATCTATCCCGATCCCTCTGCGCCCGAGTCATTCGATCGATTTCTGTGTCGACCATGCTTTATCGTCAGTGGCGGCTCGAAGGGTGACTGTCCGGGCTGCCGTAGGCCTGTCCTCATTCTGAAGAGTGAAGGGGGTTTTGTTGAAACATCTGGTCGCGTTTGGCACAAGAAGTGCTTCAAATGTGAAGGATGTCGGAAGAACATTGGAAATACTCCTATGGTTGACTTATTGGGACAACCCTCCTGCGCCGATTGCTTTGACACCTGTCTGAAGCGGAATAGCACGCCAAGGAGGTCCCATCCACTGCCCCCGGAGAAAGCGGATAACCGAATGTCAGTGACGCTTCCTAAGGACCTTAGGAGCCGGGAAGGTAGTCCTGCAATCGATGAACTCGAACAGAGGCTTGGTATTATGAAGAATAGGGAGGGAAGCCCTGTTCTTGAAGAACTCACACAGAGACTGAATGCGGTCCTTAATCGTACACCACGCGAATCCTTTCCGTCAATGGCTTCTTCAACCTCGCCACGGAATAGGGACCGGGAGCATAGCCCACTCGCGCACCGCATTTTAGAAAGGAAGAAGTCTGCGACGCTTATCACGTCACGCGGGTCTGATCTTGATGAGGTCTTGACTAGTGGAGAGTTTCTCAGGGAAACGAGGGCAGCTGCAGCCCGCCAGGAAATCGATGCAGACAGTCCGCGTGAAGACGCCGCTCGCTTCACGACGAGGTCATCCTTTGACGCTATAGAAGAGATGAAAAGTCGGTTCATGAATCCAGTCCCCTTACCTGCAGTGTCGTTTCCCGATCCTATTTCTTCCCCTGTTTCGGTGTCAAACTCTAATTCACCGGTATCTACTCCGTCGCGAATACCTCGTATGTCCAGAGTTAGTTCCCCTGGACTGCGACACGCCTTGAGCTCAAGCTTGCAGTCATCACGAATGTCATGGACGCCTTCTACACCAGATCTGATCTCGGATACCTCAGATACTCTAACGCACTCGTCAGGACCTTCATCTCCCCCGGCTTTTAATCCTCAAGCGCGTCCACATGACGAGTTTGGCAGCAACCTGCGAGGACATACCCCAACTAAAGACGTGGGTCTTGAGAATCTTGCCTCAGGTACGGTAACACCAAAGCACAGGGATTCTCTCAGTAAATCTTCGATACCGACTGCTGTTCTCTCCTCTGGATCTCTCTGCGCAAAGTGCGGTGGATCATTGTTTGCCACTGGTGGAAGTGGCCGTTTTGTCACGGTTCCCGAACGCAGTGCTGATGGACCTCCGAAAACTTATCACACGGAATGCTTCCGATGTACTTTGTGCGATGGTCCTTTTAGAGAAACGGCCAACGGACAGGCAGTCTTTGTACGAGGGGAAGGAGGTGCTTGTCACATAGAGGTCAGTGAGTAATACTGAACTTGCGATCTTCCACCCTTATTTCACTTTAAATGGACCGATTAGTGTGCACCAGCGGAGAAGACACAGACCAAATCAACGGTTGCTTCAAGCTCCGTCAAGTCTGCAATCTCAGATCCAACTCTGAGCCCGCCTCTTGTGCCACTTACTAACATAATTCAGACTGTGCCGAAGCCCGTTGTCGGGAGCCACACTCAGCCATCGCAAAGTCCATCCCACCACGGAAATAATCTGTATTCGTCCTCTCGATACGAACGACCGCCTCCGTCGGCGCCGTCAATTTCGTCATCATCCTCTCGATTCGGTAGTTCCTCTGCCTGCCCTGGATGCCAGAAAGCGGTGTCTCCTATGGAGATGGGTGTTGTTCCTGGTCCTCAGGGATCGAGGTGGCATGCCACTTGTTTGGTGTGTGGGGGAAAGGGGACGGGAAAAGGTAGACGAGATAAGTCACAACCAGGATGTGGTAAAAGGCTGGATTCTGCTGCAAAGCGAGATACACAGGGTGGCGTATGGTGCAGAGAATGTCTTGTGAGTAATCAAGCGGTTCCATCCGTTGGTAGCGGAGACTTACGGTGATCAAGCTACTGCTACCATTACATATGAGAAACCCACAGATGGAATCCTCGCCCAGACCGCTCGTGCCATCATATACAGGCCGCAGTGCAGGGGGCGGATCTTCTATCGCTCCTCAGTTGACAGGTACAACTACCATCGCGCGTCAGTTCACGGGACGCGGCGGCGGAGACTCGGGTATCCTGCGGCAACTGACAGGAGGGGGGATGAGGTCCGGGAGCCCGACAAAGCAACTTGGACTCTCAACACCGCGACCGAGAACGAAGAGTGTGATTGGGATGAGAAGCAGCAAATCGATTGATGAAGGGAGGGGAATGTATCTTGTGCGACAAATGACCGGAGGGGGTGGCTCATTCGGGTTGTGATTTTTTTTTCAAAGGTTTGTCTGTCGTTGCCATGTATCCACATGATGTGTAGATTTGGTTTGAAATATGCATGGCAACGCTAGACAGCACTACTACCAACATGCCTCGAATCTCGATACCCTCCTTATTCTCCTTCTACCCAGCTTGTAACTCAGGCCTACGTGCTGTCCTCTCATTGGGTCCATATGCTCGCTCGCTGCTAGCTGGCACCACACCTCAGTCACTGAACATTGATTGTACCGAGGTCACCATTACCATCGTTTGATAATTCCCCGAGGGAATCCTTTTCTTTCCTTTGCATTACGCTCTCTAATGGCAGCCAACCATTTACTTGCTTGTGATGCCGCAAGTAACGAATGCGAGGTTAGTGCATTGTTTCCCCTGGAAAACCAGGACTGACCGCAATAGGTTGCGCAAGTGCTTTCAGACATTCCTTTCATATCTGTCGGTATCCTGGTGTTTGGTGTATCGGCGTTGTTTCTTGTGATGAAAAGAGTCCCGCTGTAAGTGGTGTGATATTCCTTTCATTACTTACTTACTCCCTCCTCTCCCCCAGATCGGCAGTTTTCCTATTTTTTTCTGCCTTGCTAGCATTTGTCGCCGCCGTCCTGGGCCCGGGCCGAATTCTTGCTGACGGGTTGGCTATCAATACAACCTTTGTATCAAGCAAACATATAATCCGAGCTAGGGAGGTCTTCCTTGCCTTGTCTATCGGTTTTCGTTTTCTGTTCTACTGGTCATACGTCGCGGAGCCCTCCCGAAGAGACTTGTCTGCAGCGGCCACCCAAGGGGTCTGGAAAATCGAATTTCCCATCTTTGAATCCACCCAGCAACCTCACAGTGGAAGTTGGGCACGTTGGGGATTACTTGGGAAACTGGCTGCTGCTGGCTTGTTGGTTGCCATCATGATTGTCACGGCCCTACAAATCGTTTGGCGTGTGGTCCCTCAATTCCGCCAATATAGCAATGTCTATGCTACAGACGCAGCACTGGAATTGCTTGTGTCTCTCTTGATTCTACTGAAGCTGTTATCGAACACAACCAGTCTTGGCTCGGTCGACAGTATGTTAGTGCATACATTTAACGAGTGCCTCGTTCCGATTTTTGGGCTCCTGTTTAACATCGCCATTGGCGTGGGCGATCTCCTTCGCTGTGAGTAATTGCAACCATCCTCTTCCAGGGGATCTCACGCTTTTAGCTAGTCGCTTTCACTGAATCAATGGTCGGTCGCCTACTTCAAGCCCTTGAGGTCTATATCATCGTTGTATTCGTCATGGTCACCGCATTCCTGAGGCATCGTGATATTTTCTTTTCCGCTACCTCATCACAAGACACAAACCACGGAGATGCAGTTTTCACACTCCCTGAACCTGTTCGCGGGTCCACATTTAGAATTACCCCACCGTTCATTGAAACGCCACGTATGTCCGCGGTCATTAGCGTAGCAACCCAAAACAAGGAATCAAGGCGGGAGTTGCTCCACCGATCAGCGCGTCGTTCGTTGAACCATGTATCATCGTGGTTGTCCTACAGAAGGCGCCGCTCCCCTCACGAGGATGACGAGGTCAAGCTCTGGAATGCCGAAAAAGTCCAAGGGGGCTCTACGTATACCGGAGAAATGGACGCAGCACTGCGTGAGAAATCAACCCAAGCATCCAAAGAATGGCCTGGGTGTGTATATGATGCATCCGCCAGTCAAATGACGACCATATCCGCTTTGGATGCCCAGTCCGCAATTGCAGGGTCCACAGAAGATTCCTCTCGTAATGGCCGAACCTTACATGCTTCTCGGCTAGTCATTCCACAACGCACGACCTCACTCCGTGTGGGAACCAGCCCGGCCCGATTTTCGCCTGTCTCATTGCCTATACCTGGAGCGAAGCACGCAGAAAATATGACAATCATCCCAGAAGCTTCTCCTGTTTACGGCCTTGACGGTGTTCAATCGCTCGCAAGTGCTTGCGGCTCGCGAACGTCGCTAGATGACCTTTTGAGACAACAGAGCGAGCTGGACAAGAGTATAGAGGCACTCAGATCTCTCTATGCAGAAACGTCTAATGCTGTCCCGAACCATAGAAGCGTCCAGTTAACTCGTTCACATTCCACCGGTCAGAAAACTGTCTGTTCTGACGTCTCTTTGAGCAACTTCCCTGTCCCTCCTTGGCCGACAGCCCCGACCCCATCGCTCCCCCCCACCAGTTCGTCGCCCATCCAGCGCATTCGAGGGGATAGACGTGTTCTCCTTGCTGCTGCTCGCGGTCAAGACGCCCATGCTCTAGCCCCTCCTAGGACTTTAGCGTCCCTCACTGACATCCCAAATGCCCCACGCTTTAATAGTATTCCACATACTCCCACAGGGGAAGAGAATGAATCTCTTTCTGCGCAAGCCGAAAAGTCTTCTCATTCTGATTTTGGAGGAATGCAATATAATGTGACCTCATTTATTGGCGGTAGGATATTTATCGTTCGCAGTGATAGTATTTTTAACGGTTTTAAAGATCTAGCGACTCCAGGTGGATCTCGTCAAAGCCAAGAGAAGCCTTGCTGGCCCACGGAGAATGAGTGCAATTTTGGCACCGGTCCAGCCTTTCTTCCCCCACAGCCCGAGAAGTTACTTGCTAAGTCTTCTCCTCTTACTCGTTCGTCAGGGTTGTCACAAGGAAATGCTATCGATGAACATGCAAACATCATGTACCAGACAGCCTGTCCTTTGACGATCCCGCGAATTCCCGTGACGGACGGTGCAGAGAAGGACATGTCGAGATTGCCAACAACTCAACCCGTGCGAGATTGCAGGTCAACGGAGGGAGATGGACGAGTTCTGAAGATGTTCGTACGGCGAAGACCTGCACGGCTTGCTATACAGTCATATAATCCCGGCATATCTCAGGTAGAGCCCGTACAGGTGCTGGATGATAGCTAGACTGATTAGTTCTACTTTGTACGTGCAATTGCTGAGCAATCACGTGCTTTCATACATTGTGATGTAGTGCCATATTAGCTGGCGTCGAACAGCATGTTGCAACTTGCCCTCTCTCACTCGCACTCCCACCATGTCCGCATTTCCAGACTACTATAGTATCCTTGACGTGCCGAAATCAGCCTCTCCAGAGGAGATCAGGCAGGCATACAGGAGAGAGTCATTGAGGTGATAAACGCCAGCTCCTCCACGACGTGGTCTGCTCATCTTGGTCTCTTAGAACGCATCCAGACAGGTTGACCAAGGCAACTGAAGCCGAGAAGAAAGTTGCCACAGAGAAATTCCAGGTATGTCGTTTCCACTAGTGAAATTAGAGTCAGCTCATGTCTACCTCGTTTTCATCATCACTAGGCAGTTGCGGATGCATACTTTGTTCTCTCCGACCCTATTCGAAGGAAGGAATATGACACACTTTATTCCTCAAAGGCTCAAGCGGACAGGACCGCTGACCCCAAGGCGTCATCCAACTTTTTCCATCAGTTCGCCAGTATGTTTGGCAGTGCCGCTAAAGACAGTGGATCCAAGAACAACGGACGCGAGCAGAGGCCTGATGCGGAGAATGTTTTCGCTGACGTGTTTGACGAGGTACGAGTTCAGTTTAAATACACTTCGCGGGTATCGACTGAATCTGGCCCAGCTCCTTCGCCCCGAAGTGGAACGGCACACAAAGTGGTGGTCTTACCTTGGCGCTGCGTGTGGTGGAGGTGAGGTCGCACCCATGCTGCGTATAATTATCCCTTCACTCTGGTCACAGGCCTAGGTTTCATCGTAGCCAATATGCCAGGCCTTATGATCGGTGCTTTTGCTGGGAACCGAATAGGTGCAGTACGGGATGCCAAAGGTAAAAGCGTTGCTGCAGTGTTCTCGGAACTTGGGGCGACCCAGAAAGCAGAGGTGTGTCTCTATTTCTATGCATCACTCGAGACTGGACGGCACATTTGTCCAGGTTCTGCGCGCACTCGCCTTCAAGGTGTTGGGTTCCGCCCTGTAGCTCATTGTAGGATACCTGAATGTCTCCGATGTAATATGTTGCTTGTACCTACTATCGCCGACACTGTTTCAATTTTACGTAGTATCAGAGGTCAGAAACAAAGACTGCAACTTCATCCCACTAGGGTTTCATGCCACCAACGCGTCACGCTGTTCAACGTTCAGGTTAGCCAATGGTCCTCAAGGCTAACTGATCTCAAAACGACTCGTCTTCCCCGCAGGACGAATCACCGCTGCCACCACCCGCGCTGCAAGTGTACCCGTAAGTCGACCAGAAAATCCGAGGCTAGGTAAACCATGACGTGCCACTGCAATTTGAAACTTGTCGTGTTGACGTCCATCTCGTGGCAGAGTCTTTACGGTTGAAAAAACAAAGTGAGTACACCTATTCATGTAGTCTGTGTAACAGGCTTGATCATCTCCAGGGTCCTCAATCTTGGATGACGAAGATACATCACCATCAAGCTTGCCCAGTGTCGTGATCAGTAAGCACCAACGTTCGTGGTGTTGATTGCGGTCCAACTCAACTCGTAGCTCGTGGACGCAAGCGCACCTCGTCGTTTGGTGCCACGGACTGCATACCCAGCACGTCGGCTTCGGTGACAGCACCAGTTCCTGAAGCTAGTGAACAGCGTCCTCGCAAGAAGCAAAAACGATCGTCGTCCACTCCTGCTACATCCCGGCCATCTCAAGTCTTTGTCCAGCTACAATCACGCAGACGTTCTCGTTCGAGGGCCGGTTTGCCTGCAACGGATGTGGAGTATGTCACGCCATCACGAACTTCCGCGCGGCTCGCGCGCAGGATCCATTCGCTCCTCAATGGTCCCAGCTCAGATATTTATATGCATCTGGCAGGTCCCGATGGCGCGAGCGACTTACTGAGCGAACCGCCTGCTGGTTCTGTTATATTGTCCGCTCCAAACGAGACAGTTGGTTCACAAACCGTTCCAAAGCCGAGAGGACGCCGAAGAAAGGCCGTCGACCTCACAGACGAGAACGCAAAGAAAGATCTAATAGAGGAATGGGCCCGGATGCGTCAATCACAGGGTACCCTTTCGCTTTCAGGGGTAGACGGTAGCCAGATGCAGTTGCGCGACACTCGGAAAGACGACGAGTCTCCGGAGCTCGAACCGATCGCACAGGCACGCTCTCCCGACGCCCATACCATGGAGACTCAAGGAATAATACTCGATGATACTCTTTCGCCTCGAATGGATTCCGAGAACGCCTTGTCCGCGAAGAAGGATAGGAACATAATTTTGACACTGCCTTCCGAAGGCGGGACTGGGCACTCAATTGCTCCCAGTGTGGACATTGAAGCTCCACCGCCATTAATTCCTACTCCGCATGTGGGCGAAGGTTCGCCCAATGGCGAACTTGCCCGTGTTCCAGAAACCACTCATAATCCTGACTTGTGGCAACATCCCGCTTCTCCGCAGATACAGTCCGTACTGCGTTTGGGAGAGGATTCTGCTGTGATGAAGTTGGCCATAAGTGAGCAGGCTGTGAGCCTTGACAGTCTGCCAAAGGATAGTCACTCGGGCGCCATTTCCTCCTTTGACAAGAGCAGCATTCGTCTCGATTCCGACGAAGAGTTCTATATGCTCGACATTTCGGAAATCTTCACCCTTCCCTGGGAGCCAGTGGCATCCCATCTCTATGTGCCACCCGGTCTTGGGAAGCTGATTTCCGGTACGCGGGTGTTCTCAGTATCTTGGAATTGACTTGATATATATTGACAAGGAATGAGGGGACAATTGACGATCGAGGCACGAGCTCGTCGAAGAGCGGAAGATCTCTATCAAGCAGAGCTGAGCCGGCGCATATCTGCCGAAAAGATGATAGAAGATTTGCGGGCAGAATTGGAGAGGAAAGACAAGCACACTCATCCAGGAGATCTAATTGGTACGCGTCAGGAAGATGGCTCGAAGTAACATGCTTGCTTGCCCTTTGTTCCGTGGCAGCGCTGCCAAGTGTATAGGATTTCCGTTCGGTATTGTTTAAATCAAACCATCTCCGCCTGAACAAGACCGCTAAGACGATTCAAGACGCTGATGAAGGTCATTTGGATGAAATCCAACGGCGTACAGCACACCACAAGTGCAACGGAAGCAAGGTCATAAATCAAACCATATCCGCCTAACTTCACCTATCCAAGTTGCACATAAAACCCAGGAAGTCATGATACATACAGGAGGGTCTTCATAGGACATATCTAGAGAGATAAAAGAAATCAATCCATTTGTTTTGCTCTGGAACCCCGTGGACGAGATTTCAGAGAGAATGGACAAAAATGTTCGTGATGGTATAGAAAAATGGCTTTTGGCTGGGTACAACACGATGTTTGATATTAACACAAAGCGGCAAGACATGGGTCCATGGACAAATGCCATTGACCATTAAAAATAAACAAGAAAGATCGCTGATGGTGAAGCTTCGTCTGAGCCGCGGTGGTTACCATACGCCCACGTATGTTTTGCAATGTGCGGTTGAACCGGGGGGAAAGAGCATTCAATGCCACAGTTCACCGACCTGTGATTCGTCTGCTGACGAAACATTCAGTGCTCTGACCGCCTCATAGTCTCCGAGGCTGCCAGCTCCATTCGCCATTGCTAAAGTGAGAGCTGCTATCGCTTTCTCCGCACTAGAAGCAGAGGTCTGGGTGGGACCAGCAGATAGATGACAGGGTGAGTGAGGTGGTGAGACCATGGATGAAGATGAGGGGTAGTTGACGTCCTCTGCGTATGAGCTTGAAGGAAACACATCCGTCGACGAAGCGAGAGATTCAGAGGAAGGATGAGATGCAGTTGGTCTGAATGCATTGGTATGGGAAAGAATGGTGAAGCCAAAAGACGTGCTGAATGAAGTAGACAGTTCCGTTGATTGACTGAGATTGCTAGGGTGAAGATGCGATGCATAAGAGAAGGGATGGAAGATGCTAGAGATGGGAGAGAGTCGACCCGACGAGTTGGATGTGTCATGCAATTGGAAGTCACTGTCGTCCATCGCTCCCAAGCTGGACGAGCGCCTTTGTCTTGTATGAGATGATTCGCTACCAAGAGCGCTCGAAAGGATCATGATGTCGTCGTCGTCGTCTGAGACTGTTGTTTTTCCGGTGGGCATTATGGGCACGCTGGGGGAATGGCGTTTTCTGCGGCGCCTCTCGATACCTCTCAGCCGAGAGTGTTGGGCAGATTTGGAGCGTGAATCTTCAAATTCGCGCATGCGCTTGACGAACCCCTCGCCGTTCTCTTGGACGCTTCGCTGAAGCTCCGAGAAAGCCTCTGATCTGAGGCGAGCAAGCTCCGATTGGGGGAACTCACAACTATCGTCAGGGAGATGGGCAACGGTGGAAGAGGGGCTATGGGGGTTGCGAGTGGTTGGATTACCATTGCAGAGGGGATGACTGGGGAAAAGAAGGAAATCTGCCGATGACGCAGGAAAGATAGGCGTATGTGGGGCAGAGCTGGAGCTCACAGAACTGTCCACAGAGGCGGGCGTGGAACTCCTAGTTGCCTGAGGGGGCTGGGGAGGGACAACAAGGTGAGCAAGACGATACACAAGACACAAGGAAGAGCTAACTGAAGTGTCTTTGCGAGCCCTCTTTCCGATCCTCCAGGTATCGAGGTGACATCGTTGTGCGTCAGGGAGCGTGGGTGTGTCGCGGTGGGAGGAGTGAGCTCGCTTGTGGGCGGTGCGCCATGACGATGCGAGCACCGGCGACGGCGACGGCGAGGACGCAGAGTGAGATCGGCGACGATAAGTGAATGCGAATGGCGACGACATCAACATCGTCGAGGAGGAGAAGCGAATATTGATCTTGTTCGGGTTTAGATATGGGACGTGACATCAGAATGTCACATGTCACACCACTACCATGTACAGCAGGCGAGAGATCCCATCATGCTTACAAAACACCAGCTCGTATTCCCGCCTTGTCTCCCCATGCTCAACGCCACTCGTCCCTTGCTCACCGTCGATCTGTTCCACAGTCAGCCGTACAGTCGAGCTTACTTACCCGGACACACCTCGCGCAACAGCCTCCCTGCCACAGCCGAGACCCTACGTTTCAACAGTGTGCCGAATCTGTCACCCATCGAGTCATCTATGGACCGCAATACACTGCCAAGTGCAGATATCCTCGTATTCTCCGACGTGTATACCGCTAGCGATCCCTTAGTAACGTTGATCTCCCTATGATGTTGCGCCTACCGGTGGTATCGTCCCTGTGCTCTAGCAAGTGCGCCAACGCATCGCATATCGTAGGTAGGATGATCAATGCCAGCGGTTCATCCTCGCCAGAATAGTGCCGTGAACATATCAATAAGACCATATCCAACAAGTGCTCCAAACCCTCTAGGTAGGTCAATGGATCAACACTCATCACCAGTGCAGATGCGATGTACAGTGAAAAAGCAGCTAAACGTGGGTTCAGCCAGTATCGCACTCGATCTATAACTAAAACTTACATGCCAGGAAGAGATTTGTCCCGCTACTCATCCCGAGACTCCATATAGCCTCTTCGTCGGCAACCACCGTGACTTTGCTGAATGGTAAATCGATTTCGGATAATTTGGCACTTGCAAGGCATGTGAGGAATGTTTCGCAAAGGAGCTCCCGGCCATCCTGAGGGACCTCAAGGACCCGCTCCCCAACCGCTTCTATAAACTCGACGATTGTTTCCAGCTCGGTTGGTTGAACTCCTTTGGACATCATAACGACAAGGAATTGCATCAGTTGTGCTGCACAAATCTCACTGGATTCTGGCAGATATTCTTGTGAGAGGGATAATAACCTGTGCCAACCCGATTACACGATTGCGAGACAGTCAGTTCTTACCGAATACTTACGCCTTTGTCTGCATAAAACCTGGGATAAGTCAGCGCGTGTCATTGTTGAGAATCAAACTCATACTTTGACCAAAAATGTCAGCAAAACAAAAGTTGATATCCTCAACAGCTGCCTTCCAAGCGTCACGGGTGCATTGTTCCCTCATACATGCCAAGCACTCAACGACTAGATCGTTCACTGCTGGTGCCTCTGTCATGTGCCGCGAAACCGAGATTGAATACTCACGAGCAACGTGTTGTCCATTCCGGGATAGATAGCCAAAGAGGATGATCAATGCTTTGCAGCATTCCATCGAATTTTGAATTCCACACGAGTTTCGGTTTATCCATTGAGAGATCAATCGGCAACTTTCATCAAGTACGCCTATCATAATTGTTGGGAGCTGCTTCGGTTGTCCGTCAACGGAAAGCACCGAAATGAATCGATACACGAGGTCCTAAAGAACATCAGGAATTACGCCACTGTGTGACATCATGATGCAATCTCACGATCATGACACTGATTACCGCTGCCTGGTTGCTTGGCCGACCACCAGAAGTCATCAAATCTGAGACTTCCAACAGTGTCCCTGAACCTGCTCTCTGGTGCTGGATGTACACCGTGGTCTGAAACTGTTAGACGTACTCGTTTTCAAACCGAAAGAGAACGTACAAGACAGATGATCGTGTCTGCATGCAGGGTGCGGTATTCCAACCAAGTGCTCCATGCCCATTGCGGAACGATGCCCCATCGTATAATGACGCTTGTAGGGGTATCAAGATGATCCAATGAACCCAAAATATCCGTTTGGGTGGGATACCCACCGGCTCTTAGAGCAAATCGCAGAAGCTGCATGGCGGCGGCCATCGTTTGGGGACGGAATGCAGCCACACGCTCTGGATTGATGGTTGAGTCTTTTGCCATGTCGGCGGCCTGCGCCGGTGATCTAGATATCCGTCATCGAGCAAAGATCGCAAACGACCCTTACCGCAAACAGGGAAACTGCCATTGCACTGGTAAGACGTTCCTGTTGCATCAGGTACTCCAGACCAGGTCCCAACACAAAACGCAGCTCGTCCACCCGAGCTGCGTTTTGCCTTAGAAATTCTGCAGTGGTGGAAAGTAACCCGTGAATGCTATGAAATGCGTCGTGATCTGACGGTGCTTTAATTGTGCTCTGTCAGTGACTGACGTGTTGTCCACCCCTTGTCCCGAGAGCGCGGGACACAGAATATGCCTCCCCATCATCAGCCTTACGGTGAGCCGTTTTGCAGCAATTGATGCGCGCTCCGACAAGAGCGTGGATGGAAGCATATCCCAATTATCTACGTCGTGTGAGATACATCCACGTTCCGGAAAACGCGTCCTACCTGGTAGCTGTATCGCGGCACGCAAGTTGTCTTCTTCTCTTTGTGCCCTCAAGGACTCGGGAAGCGACCGATCTGGGTGGTCGACGTCAAGACCCGCCGCTATAAATGCCACGACGTCGCCAAGCTTGGCTAAAACGAGGTCCACCCAACATACAACCGCCGAGGGTGGAGAGTTCGGTTGGAAATCTCTCGCTGCGATGACACGAAAGAGCCGGCGATACTGGAAGAGAAGATGCAAGAATGATTGCCTGACTGGATTCGCCAAGGCGAATGAGCTGGTACAAAAGAGTGAACGCAATTGTGACGCACGTATGCTGGCAACGTCTGGGATGAAACTGCACGGATTGTCCGTTGCTGGATCCTGCTGCAGCACATCGTTGAACAAGGCGAGTATCGTGCTAGCACAATCTTGAACGAGACCATGGAGGGCGGTATCCTACACATGGGCTCACGAGGGCAGTATGCGAGACTGCGACGACATACCTTGCGGAGGAGTCGAAAGTCAAGTGTTGTGAGGGTATCCACGGCCCAGCGGAGAGTCCCCTGGCTAGGCCGCGTCGCAGACAAGCGGGCGAATGCTGTCAAGCTGGAGACAGTAGCGAGCTCGGGCTCGGGCTCTGAGTCGGTCTCGCTGCATATAGACATGGACGAAAAGTCAAAGGTGATGGTAAGTACTAAAGATGTAGTTCACAGTCCGTTTATCGACCTCAGATACGCAGTCATATCCGATTTACATTCAACAGGCTGCTCGTTGCGCGAGAACAGCGACTCGTACACTTGGCTGGATTCTGCCGCCTGTGCAATGTGTTAGACAAGACACGGTCTCCCGACAAGTACAGTGCGAGCACCTCTCCGTCGCAGAATTGGACGGGCTGCCAGGGCTCATCTTCCTCGGCCCTTATGGCCAGCAACATTTCTCGCCGGGCGGTTGACATGCCTCCCTGAAAACCTTTGTCGTCCCCCGATTTGCGAGCAGAAACCTGCACCTCTTTTGCCTCGGCTGTCTTCTTCTCTTTCTTTGGAACAATGGTAGTCGGGAGTACCTCATCTGGATCTAGCGGTGGTCCATCATCGCTTTCAGAGTCGGACGCCGTTCCCCTTGAACGCCGCGCCTTTCGAGACATGATATCGAGATAGGACAAGGTGGGTCGAAACTGGTGCGTTTCACTAACAGGCAAGAGGTGTAATCGGCCTTGCGAGTTCTCGGTCAGAAGGGACCACATCCTAACTTGCATCGCTCACCGTCTCGCACGACTCCGAGCATATAGGCACCACACTGAGGAATCGCGTCACTCCGCAATCGACTGTATGTCAACCTCGGTTCTTCCCCCTCCCTCTGCTTCATTTGGTCCTCTTGATTCTTCTCGCGGTCGTCCTCGCACTGTGCAGCCCCCAGATCTTTGCTTTTCTCGTGATTCCATACTTCGGGGCGCGCGTCAACTGGTACATGGATTTCAATCTTGCGCGACACGGGTTTAATCCGGGCACGGATCTGTTTTCCACTGACGGTTGCTGACGGGGGTACTTGGAGAGGCCTGTTTAAAAGCGGGAACTGATGGATGTGCACGTTCGGACTCAACTTATCCGAGTAGTGGATAGGGAGGACGCTGACGAGCTCGTCGTCACTGAGCTCCATTAAAATGCCGTGGGAACATGATTATCATTACTCTCAATTACGGTACATGACCCGACTTGTCAAAATAATGGTTTCAAGCGGATGTGCGGGATGATTGAGCCATTCCCCAAGAGGTTTCTGGGAACACGAAGGACTCAGAGATACTTAGATCTTCCTTGCTCTCCATCGGACGAACGACGGGGGGTCCACTGGCGAGTGTTCGGGGCGACTCGATCTCTACGGGTGGAAGGGTATTGGACGTGCAACTCGTCGACGCTTCCAAGGAGTGCAAATCTCCCCGTGAAGAGTAGGTTGATCCGGGGAACAAACGATACGTGGGTAGGTCAGAGGGCGACACAACGCCGTTGATATCATTGCGTGCGACAGAACGACGCACACGTGCTTTAAACAACGTCCTAGGAGCGCGCACTGGCTGTGGTACGTCCCGCAAGAGTTCCGCAGTCGTGCGATCTGTGTGCAAATCGTGGTACCATGCTGGCGAATGAAGGAGTAATGATTCGTTTTCGTGACGTTGAATCACACGTCCAAAACTGTGCATCACCAGCAACGATATAAAGGCCCCTGCGGAATGGAATGTCAATTGTCATTGATTCAAGTCACAATACACGCACAGTCAAGGGTGACCCATATGGTAGAGTTGATGCCACTTGCGCTCTTGACCCCGACAAGAGCCATGGCTACAGACACAACAGTGAATGCAGTAATGACAACAGTGTAACATAGCTGTGAAGGGAAGTGCGAGTCAGAAAATGTCCAGAGTGACCTGATTTGATATACATACCTCATCTCTCATGACCTTTCGAAAGAGAGACATCGTGGGGATGTAACGTTGACTCCAGGAAGAATGCACTGTAGAGATTGGTCGGTTTGAAGATGTGGATGCTCTGGGAGGTAAAGTGGGATGATTGGTCGTGGTCGACATTCTAACTGTACAAGAGCGAGAAGAAGTATGTGAATGTGTTATCGAAGGAAATGGCCATTTCGGGCTCTGAGGCGTTTCTGCATTAACTGCTATATCGTGAGGGTCCGTTGCCTGGGATTCACCGTGGCGAAAGGATATGATACTGGTCTCTCGTGATAGAGGAGGAGGGTGTCGTGCATGAGGCGATGTGGAGATATGGTTAGCAGGGTTGCCAGACCAGGTTTTACGATTTCGAGCAGAATGAGGCGTTTCATTGCTTGGATCAGTTGGTCGAAAGGGGGTGTCACCGTCGAGTGGAAGGTGAAGAGAGATGCGACCTCTGACCGCCACGGGCCCTTGGGGTTTCCATACGCAAAAGAGGACTGGTGGGAAACGTCAACGGAAACCATGACAATCACAGGGAGTACCAACAGCAAGCACAAATAAAAAATGATTCGATTAGCAAGACTGTCACAAACATGGAGGAGAGGCCAGCTGATGGCCTATAACAATGCCCTGTCCGGGAGTGAGTTACGGAGCAAGGTGGGATAGAGATGCCTACCTGAAAGGCTACGGAAGCCGCGAAGCTTAATTACGTCGAGCATGAGGACTAAAGTAGCAGCGGTGAACAAGATCACAAGGCCGACCAAGACAAAACGGCTATTATCCAGACACCGATATACTTTAATGCCTAGTACTCCCGTCAGCTGTGGAAATGCTGTTGAGTGTGTCAGGCATTGTGGGGAAATGGACGAACCAGTAAAGAGAGCGAGACGCCAGTGGTTGCGGAGGTGATGCGCATGATGCTAAGGAGACGGGATAAGAGAACATGTCGGGAACGTGAGCGAATACTCACAGGGGACAGTTTGCGGATTTATCAAACTGAGCGACGATGATGGGAATGATGGCGATCGGGCCGAGTAGTTGGCTGAGGAAGAGGATGTAAAGAAGAGCTTTCTTTTTGACTTTACCCCTCCAAGCGTAGATGGCTGAAACGAAGAGATTGCGAATAAATATGGATAAGAGAGAGCCGGTGACGATGAGGAGAATATTGCTGATTCTGAGGTCGTCGAGGAGAGGAGGCGCGACAAGAGAACCATCAAGAAATGTGTCGTAGATGGGCTGAAAGGAGTCTGGAGATGCGGATGGATAAAAGCGAGCAAAGTCAATGGTGATCAAGGTCGAGATGTCGACGACGGCCTGTGTGGGGGAAGGTTGCGCGCGGGGGGTGATAGTCGGGGACGATGGTGGTGTACGGGACGATATGGAAGGCATGAGGGGGACATGGAGGTTAATGAGAGACAAGTTATTAGGCTAGTTTTAGTATACTCGATGGGTCATCCAAGACAGCGATAATACGTCCGAATGCCAACCTCCTACGATGTCAGCACCCAGTTCAAGAGCTGGAGATTTTCACTAGAACAGCTCCAGCTCGCTCGTAGCACCCTCAACGCTGGCGCCGTCGCAGCCATCAGGACAACCTTTGACAAGGAGGAGGTATCTTGCGCTCAACTCATCCATGCGTTCGTACCAGCTCACTTCTCCAGCCAGGATCTGCCGCCAATGTTTCTTTCCTGACTGCTGAGGAGGAACTCCTCCTCGTCAAGTTGTACATCACTAAGATTCCCCAGCTATGCGGTCACTTCCGCTTTCCTGAGGAGGTCGAGGCCACCGCGATAACCTATCTCAAACGCTTCTATCTCAGAAACACCGTCATGGACTGGCATCCCAAGAACGTCATGTATGTCTCTCTCTCCTCTCTCTCTCTCCTCACTCACGACGCGGCTCCATCCAGGCTCACTGCCTTGTTTCTGGCGACCAAGACGACAAATAACCCCATCTCTCTCGAGTCATACACCTCAAACATCCCTCGAACATCCCCCTCCGATGTCCTCGACCTCGAGTTCCTCGTCGCTCAGAGCCTGAGCTTCGAATTTGCAGTATGGCACACCCATCGTGCCCTATGGGGCCTCTGGCTTGATCTCCAGGTGCGATGCCTTCCAGCGTCCGCTATTCCGCTCATACCCTTCCAGTCGTCGTCAGCCATAGCAGAGGACCAACGGTCACGCGACGTGTACGAGACGGCGCTCAAGCACGTCCGCAGCTCACGTTTTACGGATGCCGAACTCATCTACTCACCATCCCAAATAGCACTCGCGGCGCTGTCCCTCGCTTCTCCACCCCTTGCACAGAAATGGCTCGACTCTAAATCATCAGGGGTTGACGACGTACTCCCAGAGATACTCCAGAGTGCTGTCGACGCGGTCAAAAATCTGATTATCCACTCAGGACATCCACCAGATGTCGAGGCAGTTCGAGAAGTCGACCGCAGGCTCAGGGTGTGCAAGAATCCAGAAAAAGTTGTTGGAAGCAAGGCATATCTGGCTCGAAAGGCGGATGAAGAACGTCAGGCAGAGGCAAAACGTAGCAAAAAGGCTGAAGACGTTCAACGCTCCATGGAAAGCGACGATCCGTTTGGCGACACGTTCAATGAGGAGCAACGCCCACAACACACGGAGGTCGATGATGATGATGATTGAATCATGATATCGGACCATGTCTCTTTTGTCCATCAAATGATGTTGATCCACGAGTCTGATATATTTCGCAAACTAAATAATGTTGCCCACAGATCGTGGATAGAGTACCGCCCCAAACAACATTTAGTGTTCGATGGGGTGATGAAATGGGTGACATGCTGTCGGCTACACATTGACCTCGCAGACCACGGCCACCAGGGCAAGACCAGCGAAGCTTCGATAGAGCCAAAAAAACGACCACGTTGGGCAAAATGATTCTTACTCGAGGATGGCCCTGGGGAGAAATATTGACAATCGTACAACAAGGGATACAGCTTTCAAAAACCTGTCAAGATAGAAATGATGAGAAGGGCGCAGTATGTAAAGATCGACGACGAACAGCATTGGCAGTCAAACGGGCAGAGAGCTGTGTCTGTAGAGTATTGAGAATAGAGCGGAAGGAATGAATGAAACGTTCACCTCCGCCTGTTGTGGAGATGCCCAGCTCGTCCTCCTTGTATATGGTGTACCCATCGGCTGTTTTGCGACCTGGTAGAATTGGGATGATGGTAGACGAGTAATAGGAAAGACGTACGAGGAACGGATCCCCTCGAGTCTTTGAAACGGTCGTCGTCGTCGTCGTTCGTCTTTTTTTCTCGACGCTGTTTTCGCGGGGCCTGTTTTTTGGACGGGTCCAGGATGGTTTCTGGATGACGAGACTTTGCTGGGACGTTTTGTTGCTCAGAGGGCGACGTTTTTGCTTTTTTCTTTGGCGGTGCAGCGAATATCTCGTCGATTTCTGAGCGGGACATACTGGCGTGCGCGGGAGAGTTTCGGCGCGTGGGACAACCACAAAGCTCGACGACGACGACAACGACAACGATAACAACGGCGACGACGACAACGATGCTGTGAGTGCTTTCATCCCCGTCCTCCCCGTCACCGACTCAGCGTACAACGCAGGCCCCAGCAGCCACGAAACCAGAATGCGCAGAACCCGCCGTTTTCTGCCCTCACCGACCCACTGTTCAGTTTCGACTCCAATGCTGCCGCAAAGCAGATGGCTGCGCTCAACGTCGTCAACATGCAGCGCCAGCTCACAAATACTTACTCGCGCCACCCCGCCCCGTCTTCGTCCCAGATCCCGATGGGCGGAACAACACCGGGGTCATTTCTCCACTCCCCTTATAATCAGTCAAACGCCCTCCAGCCTGCCGTGCTCGACGCCCCCTCCACCATGCAGTTTCCCCCAAACCCCACTTTTCAGCCCTCCTTCGCCCCCGTTCACACTCTCCAACCCAACCCCGTGTCCCTCGAGTCTTCCATGCCATCTTCAAACGTCCCACCTCGCAATCACCCCAACCTAACACTGATAAAGCAGAAGCAACGCAGTTTCTTGCTTGGCCTCGCTAACGTCCATCTCTCCAGAGGTAATCCTCTCCCCCCCGCTTTGACTTCCGTTCCGTACCCTCCCAACTACGACCCCGCATCCTCGCAATGGAAAAACTTGGAATGCTCCTCTGAACTTGGCGCAGTTCGTTTGGCCGGCAAGGACCTTGACTTGTTCAAACTATGGGGCATTGTATCCCATTTTGGTGGCAGCCAAAAGGTATCTTTATCCATATCGCACACCCCGCCAATCTACACTTAATTATATAGGTAACGCAACAGAATGCGTGGTCACAACTTCTCCCGCAGTTCGAGCTTCCAGAATATATTCCGGCATCTATCCCCAATGGACAGCGCGCCACCGCCGCCATCTTGGCTAATTATTACCTTGCTATCATTCAACCTTTTGAAGAATTCTATCGTCGCAGCGTTCAAGACACGAATCGTAAGGCCATGATGACAGCAGGTCGTCCCCCTGGCGCACCCGTAGTCCCCCACAACCCTTCCACTGTGCCTCTCCAACCTCCAAGCTCGGCACTCCCAGGGCCTTCTTCTCAATTATCCAGTTCTGTGCACAACATGATGGGATTACTGAACCAGTCCGTATCAGGCGGACAAAACGCGTCCGCCGTGATCACTGGCAGTCCCACTGCTACCCTATCACAGACATTGCCACAGAGTCCCCACCCACAGCACGGGGTACCTCACACATCTCTCTCAGGAACACATGGCTTCTCAGACTCTTTAGCCTCTCATTCGTTGGTGGCCCCGCTAAGCAACCCAACCCTCGGAACATTCCCTAGTTCTGCGGGCAATGAGCACCAAGAGCAGGATAATTCGGGAATGAAACGAAGGTTTGAGTCCGAGGAACTCGATGGAAAGCGAGCAAAGCTGAAGACTGGTGAGTTCAACTCATTGGCGCCCAATGGACGTAATTAGTGACATTTGCGCGGTTGATTTAAGCTGGGACAGAACTACCGGAGGTTGTCAGTATTTATTTTTCCCTTCCCCAAAACCTCTAACCACCTTCACAGCTGCCCAGCATGTCGGATAGGTCACTCTCGCAAAACCCGCCAACCACGGCCCAGCCTCCTGTCCCACGTTCTCAGCTCGCGAGGACCAAAATCGAATATATCCCCCTAGCACGTGAAGTGGAAACCTATGGAGGTCGCGACCTTAACGTATTGGAAGACGAGCACCTTCGTGCGCAACGTCGCCCTATGCGTGATATCAACGAATGGGGAACCGTGGATATTGAAGCGCTCACGATGTCCATCCGCTGTCGACTGACCGTCGAACTTTCGTATGCTCTGACCACGCTCACCCTTCTTTCGACGATGAAAGGCCCCACCCCCGGCTCGGGCTTTCCCATTACACAATGTGCTGATCTTTTGGAGGAAGTGTTGGATCTTTTGGAGGATGAAGCATTTGATGAGGTTGCTGATACGCCGCAGTATTGCCTGACAGAGGATACCCATATACCACGTCATCGTGAATTGGTAACCTTCGCTCTCGAATCTGAGTCGTTGCCATTCGCGAGCTTGAAAAGCGAGCACAACTCGCGGAAAAGACACCGTGGCCCTCCGTATCGCTCAAGTCAGGTCATTCTTGCTGTGACGAATATCATTCGGAATCTGTCTGTTGTTCCAGACAACATGCAGTTCATGGCGAGGCACGACCGGATGCTGGAGTTGGTGTTGCGGGTTTGTGGCGTCATTGTCCCGCCGGAGGGCGGTCCGCCGAGACCAGTATCACCTGCACTCTCTATTCCCGATGTTATCAATGTCCGCAAGGATGTCCTCAGCATTCTATCCAACCTCTCACTAATAATCTCTTTTCCTCCATCTACTCCCTCGGAGTTTACAATCCGCATGTGTTCTCGAATATTCGAACTCGTTGCATCCATTCTAATCGAACCAGGGGATGCAATACCTCCGACGCAAGTGCTGAAACTCGCTGGTATCCCTTTCTACAACTGCAAACCACCATCTCTTGCCGATGTGGCCCTCGACGTCTTTACACACATCGCTCACCTGGATCACAATCGGAAGATATTTTCCACTGTCGTACCCCAGCAATGGTTATGGCGTCTGTTGGAGACTCTTGTCTATCGCCTGCCAGTGAGCGATGCTGATTTTGCATTCCTCTCACGAGAATCGTGGCTGTCGTACCTTGAGAAGGTGATGATGGCAATATACGTGATCACGTTCCTCTCCCCTCCGGAGCTGAAGAGCAAGATAAAGTCGGATAGGTCGCTGCATTTTTCGCAGATCATGCTTCGCGTGGCGCATAGGTTTGCTGCAACCAATGCCTCTCCAGAGGCCCGACCATGGTTCTTGAGCACGGCACGCAGAGCAATCGAAGCGATGAAGGCCGTCGATGGTGGTGAGGATGCTTTTGACACGTCACAAGCTACGCAGTCAACCCTCGCGTTCGGGATGGGCTTTGGGGAGTCTGGAGAGACGAACGTGGAGAAGGGGATGGGGATGCTGGCTGGTCGTCGAGATGCTGCATGGGAGCTGCTGATGCACAGAGACCTGGATCAGACGATGTTCGCTGAGTTGGAGAGTCTGATGAGAGTAGAATGAGTGTCTTGTACTTAGCTGATGGTGGCAATCCACACACGGTGACCGTTGTCCACCACTATGCCTCCCGATATTGCTCCTCCTCCCCGGTACTCTCAGCATGGCCCTGTGTGCGGTGAAGACCCTTGTAGTGTCCAGCTCCTTATCGTACCCTCCTTGGATGGCATAAACTTTCAAAAGGGCTACATTGGTGCTGAGGGCGAACGCGCAGCAGTGGAGGGCGAAGTCCACCTCAAAGGTGCCCAGCCTGGCGCTTGGAAAAAACTGTCAGTCAGTCCTAATTCTCCTCGCTGTTTCCCTGACCGATGTCGCCCAAAGCTCCGTGTCTTTGCGCACGACAGAGTCGGCACATGGACAAGAAATCGAACTATTCCTTTCCGAGCTGGACCTCGCTTCACTCCCGCCTGAATCCTTTCAAGCCATCCCAGCTTCCTTTCCATTCGCCATACCGCTCACGCCAGATGTACCACAATGTGTCCACACCCTACACTCTTCAGTGACGCACGTACTGAATGCGACCCTACACCCAGTGGATCCGACACTGCCCCCAATGTCAAGAGAACTTTTGGTACATACGAGGCGCTACACTTCACACGCTCATACCGTCGCGATCTCACCCGAAAAGCACGTTATACATCATCCGGTTTGCGTGGAGGCAGAAATTCCAAAGTCGACGTTCACCGTAGGAGAACCGATCCCTGTCTATGTTACTGTCCCCCCTCCACCTCGCCAGCTCGTGCTGGACGGAGGACTCAGGCTCCGTAACATCAAGACAGAGCTCCTCCGCATCGTCGAGGTCGAGGACCTCGATGACCTGCAGCGCGAGCCGCAGAATTCATCACGCGCAGCTGCGGAACAGTCGATGCATGAAGTCAACAACTCTCCGCTCCAGGGTCCTTCATCCACAGCAATTTTTTCGACCGTGGAGAAACCACATGATCCCTCGCACTTTGCTGCTGCATATACAACCGTCATGTCGCGTACCGGGGCATCTTGCAGGTTTCATACGTCGCGTCCAATCCAACTGCGCTTCGTCCTACATCAATTATCGCCATCTGCTTCCCCAACCGATCGTCCACGATCCTCAGTCGAAGCGGATTACACTTATGCGGATAATGTCCCGCAGTGCGTCTCCATCACGCAGACGACGCTTTTGCACAAAGTATCGTTCCTATTGAACGTCCACGCCTCGTTTGTCGATGTCGCGAGCAGGAGGGAAACGCTATACACAATCCCCATTCCTATCCATATCATCCCACCCCCTGCGCCACTACCTGAGGTCGAAGAATGGGTGGATGCGGCATATCAAAAGAAGCATGATCGCCCACCGCTCAGAACCGTGCGACAAGAAGACACTGAAATTTCCGCCCCTCTGTATCACGAAGGTGAGGCTGGTCCAAGCTACACGCAGCCTCCCCCATTCGAAGACAGAGACGTTCCTCCGCCGCCGTTTCCGTCAGAGGCATCAACGTCTTCTGATTTGCCTACGTTTCAAGAGTCAGAAAATGAGATATATATTCCCACCAACACAGAAGAGCATTTTGCGACTCCTGTAACAGAGACGATCATAGTTGGCGAAGGGATCGTCTTTGGTTTTTCTTCTTCCCAACAGTTCGATGGTCACACTGACCCGTTACATCGGACGTCTACTCCTCCGCCACCAGTTGAACAAGCGGCCCAGGACCCTGAGGTCGTCGTCGATCTTTCTCAACCGCACCGAGTCCTGGGACTGATTGTGGAAGAACCACCACCTCCCCCACCCCCACCTCTAGACGATCCATCTGACCCACCACCCTCCATAGATTCCGTGTTCAGATCCCCGACCTTGTCTGGCCCTGTCCCCTCTGTGCGCATGCCTCATCATTCGTTCGCCCATGATCGCCACTCGTTATCACAGGCCGGTGAAGTTATGGATCAAGGATCGACCCATGTACCAGCGCCGCCACCTTACCTGACGCCCAACGACCCAGAGCAAGTTGCGAGACCTCCACCTTACGTGGACTTTATTCCTCCGCATGATAATAATCATCGGTGAAGCATGTTATGAGAAATCAGCTGGGCTGGCCCGTGATCAGTGTAACGCTGGCCGCGGGCGAGCCTGCTGTCCAATAACCGACTGGGATTAAGAAAGCAATTATAGAGAGAAATGGTTTGGGAGCGTAATCAAATATATATCGGTTCATGTGATGAATCATGGGATAAACGACAAGATGGTAGTTCTCCGGAATAATAAGAGATGAATGGCTCAACAATTGCAAGCGTCTTTGGCTTTGGCTTGGTTCTCCTCCAAGTTAACACCACCTTGTTGTGATGTACCCGCACGATTGCCTGCAACGCCATTTCTGCCAGCACCGCGGTTGGATGCCAAGATGTGTTCGATTGGTATTTTCTTGGCTGTAAATGATTTGGTCAAGCATAGGTAGAAAGTCAAAGGAAGCGAACGAACCGATTTCGGTGAAAATTTCTACGATGCCCTCCCCGGTCTTTGCACTGGTTTCAAAAAAGAGTAATGCGGCCTCTGTGGCATATGCCTGAGCTTCCTCCCGAGGAACCTGCCGTAGTGATTCCTCTCCGCCAATGGGACTGGGTGCCTGTCCTGGGGTTGCGGTGGCATCATCTGCCTCGTCCTCAGACTCGGAAGCAGAAGTTGGGACAGGGAACGAAGAAGATGGTTGTACCAAGTCAACTTTGTTCCCTGCGAGTGCGATCACGATATTAGGATTGGCTTGTCTTTGCAACTCCTTGACCCAAGACTTTGCCTTCTCGAGGCTGGAAGCTTTCGTAACATCATAGACAACGACAGCAGCCTGGGCATTGCGGTAGTACATGGGCTATGAGAGAGAGATGTAGCCAGAGTGAATAGAGTAAGAGTGAATATACTGACAGCGAGGGAATGGAAGCGCTCCTGGCCAGCAGTGTCCCAGATTTCATAACGGAGTACGCGATCCTCGAGGCGACATTTCTGGGTCAAGAACGCAGCACCGATGGTGGGTTCCTTGTTCGGTTGGAATTCGTTGGATACCTAGCAAGGGGGTGAGTTGAGGCGAGTCATGAAAGGTTTAGATAGGGACTCACGAATCGAAGGACGACGGAGGACTTGCCAACGGCCGCCTCGCCTGGTCAGAAGGAAAGTGAGTGCGAGCGGGTGAAAGTTTGGGTGAGCCAAGTACCGAGAAGGACGAGCTTTACTTGAACGGACTTGTCCAGAGAGCCAGCTGCAGGATCAGCCATGACTGTCGAGGTAGAGTTATGAAAACGCAGCAGCTTTGTTTGCTCGTGTGTTATCACCCGAACAACCATGTCCAGTATTCCACCTCCAAACGTTGCTTACCTCCAAAAGCCTATCAACGCAGCACCCGTAAACTACGACCCTCTCGTGTGTCCTCTAACTAAGTCTACATTTCTTATCTCACCTCCTCTGTAGAATCCTCTCAGCTTTCTGTTGCATGCTGCCCTTGTATACCCAGACAAGCTCGCCTTGGCACACCCAGATGCAGACTACCCCGCTTTCTACTCATACAGCATATGGTGACGCGCAGGACCACGCACCAATCACTCTGGCTCATTCCGCGTCATTCCAGGGCTCAACGTATACAGAATTTGGCCTATGCACTCATACACTCAGGAATTCGCCCAGGTGATCGCGTAGCAGTCCTGGCTCCAAATTCGTGAGTGTCCGCACGGTTTCCAAAGAAATATTGATCGACCTGCCGCCCTCGCAAGCCCCATGGTTGCAGGTAAATCTTCCCACCATAATTTAGTCCGTGCACATTCACCCAGGGATCTAGATGCTCACTTTGGTGTTCTCGCCGCTCGCGCCATTCTTACTCCCATCAACACACGCCTAACTCCTCCAGAAATCGCCTATATTCTGGAGCACAGCGAGTCCAAGCTCATACTTGTTGATCACGAGTATTTGCATCTTATACCCAACACCAAGGTTACTTGCATCGTCTGCCACGATACCGGTAGGCTTGGGGATCCATACGAAGACTTTCTGAGCGCTGGTCGGAAATTCAGTTCGGAGAGAGGTTGGGCTGGCCTTGAGGTGGAACCCAACGAAGATACTCCTGCGGTGCTCTGTTACACGTAAGAACTCATGTCTTGGAGGTTATCATGCCTAAATTCTACTCAATTACAGTTCTGGCACTACTGGTAGAGTGCGCTCGGATAACCAACTCCCTAGACGATTATCTGATGTTGTCTCAGCCTAAAGGAGTCATCACTACCCTGCGAGGTTTCTATTTATGCTTTCTCCACACTTGCGTAATAACTGAAGCTGAATTTCAGGTTCTTACCTTGCAGCAGTGGCGAACGCTTTTGAGGCACGGTAGGTATTTGTTCCAATGATCAGACAACACTATCACTACTTGTGTACTCTCAAGGATTGATCGCGAGTCCTGTTATCTATGGTACTCCTTTCCCTCCTCTCTTGCTACTGTTATAATGGTTTGTTCTATACAGGGTCCTTCCTATGTTCCATGCCGCAGGGTGGACGTACCCGTGGGCCAATGTGTTTGCGTGCGCAACTCAAGTATGTCTATCGTATGCGTTTCATTTCGTTTCTCACCACTCACACCTCTACATAGATTACCATTCGACGAGTTGACTATCCCCAGATCTGGAAACATCTACTCAATTCTGGTGTCACGCATTACTGTGGCGCACCAACAGTGCAGGTCTCTTTCTTTATCAATGAGTCATTATCACATAATAACAGGTGTGAACTAGATTGGAATCGCCAACGATCCCTCCAAGCGACCTCTGCAACATCCCGTGTCTGCCATCATTGCTGGATCTGCACCGACCGCTCAGCTGATCGGTCAACTTGAGCAAATTGGGATCAAGCCTGTCCACGTATATGGCCTCACGTGAGTCTTTTCTTCATTTGTTTGCCTTGCTGTCCGATTCGAGATTTATATTCAGCGAGGTATGCTACCTGGTTACTTTTCAACGACGATGAATTACCTTGGTCACAGACTTATGGACCATTCACGCGTTGTTACGATCAATCTTCATGGACATCACTATCCCTGCAAGACCGTGCAAAGTTGATGGCGCGACAAGGACATAGCTTTGCCACTGCGCAAAACGTCCGAGTTGTATATCCTCCAAGGCACGAGAATGATCAAGAGCTCATTGACGTGCCCAAGAATGGAAGTACGGTGGGCGAGGTCGTGACGCGGGGCAACATTGTCATGAAAGAGGTGGGAGATGGCATTCATCAAGTAGTAAATCTTTACATGACATTGCACTGTGGCAGTACTTTAAGGACTCGAAAGCTACCCGCAAGGCGTTCAGAGGAGGGTACTTCAATTCTGGTGACCTCGCAGTGATGCACCCGAACAGTGTCGTACAGATTATGGATAGAAGCAAGGACATCATAATCTCAGGCGGAGAGGTAAGTATGATGATGTTGATGCGCGTGATAATGGTGTTCATACTCGGGCAGAACGCATCAAGCCTTGCCATAGAATTGGGTAAGTGGACTTCTTAAAAATATCGTCATTCCCACTGATGCGTATCAAGAACTCGCAAGCCACCCACAAGTTCTTGAGGTGGCTGTAGTTGCGAGGCCTCATCCCAAGTGGGGTGAGCGTCCAATGGCTTTCGTCATTCTCCGACCAGAACATCTTCAGACATGGTCTGGCGATCATGCAGGGTTCGAGATGGAATTGAAGCGCCACGCGCGCACACTTTTACCAGGATTTGCTTGTCCTGAGTGGGTCCGAGTAGTCGATAAACTCCCAGTAAACGTGTTTTCTTTTGAACCGCCTTGCTGCATATTTATCTCCGCATTTGTAGAAAACGTCCACTGGCAAGATCTTGAAAGTTGATCTACGCAAGACAGCTGCAAAACTATGAGATAGTTGGTTGTGAATGGGATATAGGTATCAAAGGTATCTGCAAGTGTGATAGATATATAGTGAATGATGATGTAAAGGAAAGCGAGGGACGAAGTAAGAAAATGAAAAGATCGAACATGGAATGTTGGTTATGTGTCAGGACGTAGTCTCAGTATCCTGAATGCGCCACCATTGCGTTCACATAGGTAAACCTCGTTACCAGTGCGTCCAAGAAAAGCAATTTCGTCCACGAATTCTTGCTCACCCTCGTTGATGGTTGCGAAATCGCCCTTGGATGGTGATTTTCCTGAAGGATAGCTGGCTTTCCTTCCCAAATAACCAGTCTTTGTCCTGGCGGCCAGCGCAGAACCACCACTGGGAGAATGAATGGGAGTTCCTATTTTCCACACAAAAGGTTCTCGTCTGCTCATATTGGCAGGTGAAGGGAGAAAATGCGGCAAGACCGCACGTGACTCGTCTGCTGGTTTGAGCAACGCGTCGCCAAGGTCCATTGCTTCCAGCCCTCCTTGTCGCATTGCAACAATCACAGAACGGTCTTTCACGTCAAAAGCTTCGAGCCTCTTGATGTCGCCCATTCGCGGAGCATTCAGCTTGGAGTTGACTTCTTCGTCCGTGCTCCACAAGAATCTTCCCCTGAGCACGGAACGTCCCCGAGCATCGACAATGGACGTGCTGTGCCCACCTCGGGAAGAAAAGAATAATGCAGGTGGACCAAAATGCCGGGGCTGAACAAGCAGAGAAATGGGTGAAAGCAACGGTTTTGGCTCATCAGGAAGTAGAGGTTGTACGACTGGGAGGGGCGGGGCCGAGCGGAATGGGTGAACCGGGTCGATGCATTGTTGCCTAAGATCTCTGAGTAAAATATACTCATTGTCCTCCTCTTTGCTAACTGGGAGATCAGGCGGAAGTAACCCATCCTTATACCAAGCCTGCATCAAACTTGCTTTCCAAGGCCCTATTCTTATTGTGAATGAACGTTCGCATTATGCCAGAAACGCGACGTACCATGGACAATACCCTTGGGATCACGATAGAACCATCTCGACGGAGGTGCTGGTGCTGGCATGGGTAAACCAGGTGGACTAAATTGAATGGACGCAAGGTTTCTACCATCCCCGTACGTGTCCGGCTCATGTTCTGCGCGATAACCGAGAAAATCAGCATATGTTGGAGGTATGATGTAGTCGTCAGCGATAGTAGCAAGAGGTATCTTCGGGGCAAATGATAGCTGCTGAAATGTTGTGTAAGGTCCGACTTGAGCAGAAGCCAGGGCAACCAATTCCTCAGCGTGCGCCAGGGCTGAGTCATCTGCATCATTGCTTCCTGTAGGCGTATGGACAGGCTCGGGGAGATGCGCAGTGGAATTGTTGCGCGAGAGTAGATCCTGGCCGGATGGTACAGTGACACTAATGCCAAGGTTGGCATTGTCATCATCCTCAAGAATTTGTGGATCGGTGTCAAAAAGATCATTCTGGCCATTTCGGATTTCCCTCACCCTCCGCCGAGCAGCCCTTCGCTCAGCACGCCCGATACGGACCTCCCGTACCCTCACCGTTGCAGGTTCCAACCCAAAAACATTCTGGGAAAATACCAAGAAAACCTCCACGAGGTCATCACCTTGCAGTTGCAGCTCGAGGGACTTGGGAGAGTCAGGAAGAATGAAAGTACGAGAGAGACCAAGGGCTGTTCTATATGTTCCAGCAAACAGCTCCACCTTCTCTCCGTTCTCTCCGCAGAGAATGACCAGGAAACTACCACAGAGTTAGAAAAAATGAGTTATACCATATTGACCATACCTTTTCTTTTGAGTCTCAACTGCTTTAATGAGAATGGATCCCTTGGTTCCGGGGAGCTTCACATATTCAAGTTTTGGAGGTGGTGCTTGGGGAGTCGGCAGAGAGTGGTGGTTGTTCTTTCTCGAGTCAGTCTCAATGTTCTTCACCAATAACGTCGGAGGCCGATTATCCGACCGGCGTGAAGTGAATGCGGCACTAAAAAATCGCGGGAGTAGATTGTGCGGAGACGTTGACCCTGAACTGGAGGGAGGAGTGGGCAAAGGTGGGCTGTGTGGAAGGTGGGGGTCTCCAGAAGTGGATGGTCGAGGAGCAACGCCAGTCGTAGTCGCCGAAGGCCGTGTGCGATTAGAGAGCGAGCGGGCTAGAGGTCTGCATTCACTTTCAGGAATCGTCAAAGAGGTTGATGACGCAGGAGAATCCATGGGAGCATCATGAAAAGAGGAAAATGTTCTCATGTCTTGCGACCCGGTGGAATTGAAGATACTCCCAAAAACAGACCAACGCCGTCGTCGTCTTTCTGGATGGCTGGAAATACTGCGACTACGAGAAGGAGCATCCGATAAGGAAGATGTTACTGGGAGACCATCCTCGCCCGTCGCTGGAGTCGATCCATGAATCAGGATTGGTTCCTGAGGTTGAATGGTACCTGCGGGTGGTAACCCAGGGAGTCTGCTTTCTAGCAGTGCCTGAACAAGTGTAATCCGTTCTCCAGGAACGGGAACCGTGTCGTCGTCGTCTTCATCAACATCCACATCAAGCGAAAACTGCTGTGGTTGTGTTTCGTAAGAGTCATGAATGGCAGTACTTTGATGAATCGCGGAAGGCGAAGCCTGGTGAATGGTAAGAAAGAACTAGCGACCGGGAAAGAATAACGAGACAAACAGGAGCTCCATTCGCACTGGAAAGATTGAAATCAAGAGTTGGAGGACGATTTCGCCGGTGGGACTGAACCGCGTGGCTTCGAACCGGAAGTGCGGCGGCAGTGCCACTCATGATATCATGTTGGTCGCCGTTCCTTGGTGGAATTGAACTTGTCCGTTCATCCAACGCTTGACTTCCGCTTGCACCTGCCGTTAATATGTCAATAGCCTCCTCGTCGCTGGCTTCGAACCAATCGGCGTTCTTCGATACCTCTCTTGCATTCGGAATGATAACCGTGCCCGCATTTGACACTGAAGGAGAAAGTGAAGGAACAGAGGGAACAACTACCAAAGAGAGTGACGACCGCCTGGAACGAGCTATGTTGACTGAAACCGAAGATCGCTCACTTCGCAAAGGGGGTCGTTCATCTGGTATGCTAGTGTAAGGTGGGGGCTGGCCAAGAGGGGGAAACGAAGACGGCGGTTGGGCCGTTGGTAACCTTGACTTCTTTGGTGCGACAGGAGTGGATATTGATAGTGATCTCGAAGCAAACTTGCTGTTTTGTTGCAACTCGGCAATTGGTGGAGTCGACAATGATAATTTACTCCGCTTTTCTGACGAATCCCGCTGGTCAACGCCCGAGCTTCCAAGACCTGCCTTTTTCGACTCTTCCCTGCGTGACCGTTCACGTTCTCTACGGACTTCAACTTCTATGCGCCACTCCACAGCTTTTTTAACTTCCTCCAAAGCGTATACTCGAACACCATCCCTGCGACCCGCTATTGCTACCAACACGGCACGGTGCTCCATTACAACGACGCTTTTAAAAGCGACTCTACGCACGAGAGCATATGGCTGAGGAGCTGGGGGCGAGACGAGCGGGAGAACATCCAAGCCTTGCGCATGACAGAGGAGGAGATAATGGGGGGCCAAAAAGGCCCCGCCTGCAGGGGGGGAACTGAAGTGCGAAGGCGAAAGGTCCACGGTAATGGCAGATAATGAAAGGCCCAACTCATGGAGTGTGGGTGGAGGTAGTGGAGGCGGAGGCGTCGGTGGCCGGACGGGGGCCGGAGAATGTACCCTGGAGCCCGCCTCCGACAGCGCTGCAACAGGTGTCATTGATGGATCTTCATGATCAAGACGAGCGTTCGCAGAGGTGATTGTATCGCGACGATGAATAAGATTTGAGAAAAAGCCAGAGAGACGGTTGTTAAATCGTGGTGGCTATATCAAAGTTTTAAGGTTCTGGGGGAAGTGCACGGAACAAGAGCACGGGGATTTACCTCCAGGGTTGGTCGACGCCCCATGACTGACACGCTGGCTGATTGTGTATGCAGGTGAGTGGGGGTGGTTGCATAGGTGTCGGAGGGTGATCGAGCGGTTGATGGTCGGTAAGGAGGAGAACGGACGACAGAAACATGGCCAACGGGGAGGCTATGAATACTGACTGCCTCAGCGTCCTCTGGAGATATCTGCAGGGCGTTACTGGGGCCCAGTGCAGGTCTGGAGTCAGGTGGTAGGGAATGAGATGACTGGTGAAAAGATTGAGGGTGGACAGAAAGCATTATTTGGGTCGGTGTCAGGGAGGGAGGAGGAGGAGGAGGAGGAGGGGTGCGCAGAATCGCGCAGAGGCGATGGCACGGTCAGTGGAAGATGCGGAGGAATACACGGGTGGACGATGTTCCTTCTCGACCACATATTTCCCACGGTATGCGGTCACGTGGTATCTGTAACACTCGTCATGCTGTCACGTCACGTCAAGAGTGACATTCGTGTCATGTTTTCCGTGCGTCTCCAGTCCGCTCGGTTTCCCCGTAGATGGGTCCATAGCGCCCCTTCGTTCGCCCATCTCAACACCGTCTCACCCGATGACCTCGCTCACTTTTCAAAAATACTTCCGCCAAGCGCGATCCTTTCCACCCTTCCCCCGACCTCGAATTCATTCGATGACCTTGCCCCTTACAACGTAGACTGGATGGGAAAATACCATGGACATGCAAATACCGTCTTGCGTCCACGTACAACACAACAAGTTAGTGACATCGTCAAGTTCTGCGCCAGTCGTCGCATCGGAATAGTACCCCAAGGCGGGAACACTGGTCTCGTCGGGGGAAGCATCTCATTACAAAAGGAAATCGTTCTTAGCTTGGGAGCAATGAACAATGTTCGCTCTTTTGACCCGGTATCTGGTAAACACTCACATCCCAGTTCTTATCCCGAGTAACATACAACCGACCTTGTTCGCTTTAGGTATCTTGGTCACAGACGCGGGATGTATTCTAGAATCTCTCAGCGACCATATTGCCCCTCACAACCACATCATACCGCTTGACCTTGGTGCCAAAGGCAGGTGAGTACTCGTACTCGTTCCTTCTCTATGACTCACTTTCACCAAGTTGTCAGATAGGTGGAAATGTCTCTACAAATGCAGGAGGCCTTCGCCTTTTGCGCTATGGTTCTCTTCATGGCACCGTACTCGGTCTCGAAGTCGTGCTTCCAGATGGTACTGTGCTTGACCAGCTGTCCACTTTACGCAAGGACAATACTGGTGTGCCATCTCCTGCGAAACAAGTCCAAGTACCCCCATCTCACTCGTCTTGCAGGCTATGACCTTAAGCAATTGTTCATCGGTGCAGAAGGAACTCTTGGTGTAATTACCGGAGTATCCATTTTGACCCCACCGGCTCCCAACGCGTCCAACAACATTTTCTTAGCATTGCCCCATTTCAAGAATGTTCTTCCGCTTTTCCAGACGGTTAAACGGCAGTTGGGCGAAATCTTGTCCGCTTTCGAATATGTAGACCGCACCGCCTACGACATGGGTCTTGAACATGGCCTGGGACCCATTCTAAATGCGGACGAGATCGGTGATGCAAAGTGCTTTGTCCTTGTCGAGACAAGTGGCGGGAATCAAGAGCATGATTTGGAGGTAATGGCATTCAACTATATCAACCGATCTCCGGCTGACCTCGACTCGACATGGCTGATAACAGAAACTACACAACTTACTTGAGAGTTTGTTGTCAGCCGACGAACCTCTTATTTATACCGGAACGCTGTCACAGTCGCCGGCTCAGTTTGCCTCCCTTTGGGCGCTAAGGGAAGGATTGCCAGAATGCCTTCAAAAGGAAGGAAAGCCATACAAATACGACGTCTCTGTCCCACTTGTAGACTTCCAAAGCGTGGTAGACACCGTCCGCGAACATCTAATCTCAAAGGGACTGTATGGGGATCACGCGATCTCGAAAGTGATGGGATACGGACACGTTGGCGATGGCGAGTATTCCCAGCATAGATTGTCAGACTCGTGTTACTTACGCTCTTTCAGGGAACCTTCACTTGAATGCTGTTGCCAAGCATGGTTACCGTCCTGAACTGCAAGCAGCACTTGAGCCATTCATCTATGAACTTGTTGGTGCGTTCTAGCTTTGCCTTCCATGAGATGATGTTGCTAACGATGCCACAAGCCTCGCACAAAGGTTCTGTATCTGCCGAACATGGTATTGGATCAATGAAGATGAACGCGCTCCGATACTCGAAGAGTGATGTCAGCATAGAGTGGATGAGGAGGATTAAGCAGATCTTTGACCCGTTGAATATCATGAACCCCGGCAAGGTCTTGCCCTCCTAGATTACTACTTACCAGTGTTTTTGGTATGGACGGACTGCCGTGTTGTTGTGCAATGCTCCAATTAGTCACGTGAGTTGGTGCCGAGAGGTTAGTGACTTCATCGATGAGCGCGCACGATATTCCAATCTCGACGAGTATCGATGACGTAGCCTCCGAGAAAACATATATAAGGCCAGGCGCGCTCGCCGTCGACCCCAGCACTTTCCTCTACCCACCCACCATCCAACATCTTGAACATGGCAAACCCTGGTAACGTGAGTCTTACCTACCTGTCGTTCGAATATCGTGAACTGAGACAATGCGTACAGGTCGCTGGAGGTCACAGTACGCACCAGTCTACGCCTCGACGTTGGTAAGGTCTAACCCGTGTTGCAGAGGCAACAATGGCGAACCCGCATGTCTCTGAGGAGGCCAAGGAACACTCGAAGCAAGTGCTCGAGGAAATGGAAAATCGCAGTGAGCTTCCCGAGCAGCAGCGTCATGACGATGAGGGGAAGAATGTTGGTAACATTATTGGCGGTCACAAGGTTTGCATCTTGACAGTAAGAGTGGTTCGTTTTTGCTGACATGCACACAGGCTACGTTGAAGAATCCCAACGTTTCGGAGGGTGCAAAGGAGCACTCGAAGCAAGTTTTGGACGAGATGGAGGCTTGACTGGGCTCTGGGCTAACATTGTAAGATAGTTTCAGTCTACAGAATTATAGCCGTTTGTCGCTCGAATCTGGCGCGGCTCATTTTCTGAGTAAGATGAAGACGGGGTCACCGAGAACGATGCCAGCCATGTGCCGAAAGGAACCTGTCAACGACAATAACAGGCCGCCAAAGGATGCGTATACGGTCCTGTCAATGCCTGAGCACTCGATCTATCAGGTCTCGGGATGGAACATACACTATCTCTCCTCCTCCGTCGAATTTGTACACCTGCACCATCGCTCGGTCACCGAGACCATGTCATTGACATGGTTTGCTTACCTTGCCATACATCACATAGTCATACTCTTCCTCTAGACCTTTCACCCCTTTCCCATCAGGCCTCCAAACGTCCCTGTCCTTGTCCTCTGTCTCGACGCCGTCGCCTCCCCCCGACGGGATCAGGGACGAAGCAAGCGCCATAGCGAAACTTTGACCCTCGACAAGGGGAAATAGCTCGACATTGTAATCTAGAGTCATGTCCATGTCGTGATTTTTCGAGCGAGCGTACAGCCGCGACACTGCCAGTCGAAATCAGCATGCTACTAACGATTGCATGGATCTCGGCACCTCTGTCAAACTTTTTACCCTCCTTGTCGATCGCATTGATGGTGAATATGTCGTCGAAGACGATGTTCGACGAAGCTGACGACATTATCTAGTAAAGAATTGTTTGGGACAACCAAGTCCAAGTTAAGGTTTAAGTCTACAACCGAATACAACCGCGCATCTGCCATCGTCGTTAGACCATGATCATACGCCCCCTGCGGCTCTCTTCAGCTAAGGAATGGCGTCCTCTTGACAACGTGCAGGCGCGTGAGGATCACTCATGGCATCATAAGCTGCCAACAGATGGAAGCATATGATGGGAGCATTTTGTGCAAGGGCAGACAGTATACGAGCATCGTAAGCTATCAACATGACAGCAGATGGGGGCATATTATGTGACAACAGAAACACATTGTGTTATGCTGCTTTATGTCAAGCGATGGAAATCATATAGTAACAGTTTATAATTCCCATTTCATTAGAAGAAACTGATTCAACATGCTTTGGAATGTCTCAGCGAAGAAGTCACTTCCCGACATCCCGATTCCCCAAGCAGTCCCCGACATACCCAGTGTTCACAGGGGATGAGGTCAAGTCTAGGTCTGATATAGATGAGCGAGGGGGCGTCTGGGCATCATCGGGCGGCGGCCTCTTGGATGAACCGCAAAAGTCATCAACCTTGTCCAGCGCCACAGGTGGCTAAAATGGATGGTTAGCGAGTGGGGGTAAAAGAAAAGGTGGCTTGCCTCGAAGCGATAGTGACTGGATACGTGAGCATACAGCTCATTTGGGAGGCCGGAGTATTCACAGATGGGGCATTGATAGCCGTTTTCGTTCTCTATCAGGAGGTAGTGTTGGTCTGGAGGAGAGTGAGCATGCAACTGAGCATCGAACTGGGACACAAACCAAAGATATAAAGCATTAAGTTTTTGTCTTCAGCATGGCAATCGATGTGGCGAAGGAGACTGGCTTGAGGGACACGGCAAAAAGAGCAGACGTGTATGGCGTCACATCTGCACATTTATTCAAAAAATGTTCTTGCCGCGTTTTTTTGTAGTTCTCGCCGCGTTTTTTGTAACTGAACCATAAAAAAAATTGTACTGCCAATAAAAAATAAAATTTCAGCTTAAAATGACACAAATTTGGCAGTTCCTGACCGCGTTTTTTCTTTCTTTCGACTGAAAGGGTCGTCGTCGACCATCGAAGTTTTGGGCACGAGATGCGGGGGCGGCGAGACAGAGCGAGCGCGTATGAAGGGTCGACAAGGAGGAAGTGGTGGCCGCCCCCACATTCGCCATCATCGACGACCCACCGTTATGCACGGGTTGGGGCTGAGTGCGAGCGTACGCACGAGGCCTGTAGGGGTGAGGGCTGGCAAGTGAGACGGAGGTGGAGGCAAGTAAATGTGCGAGATGCCCATGGTGACGTCATGGCGATCGCGC